>LUCM01001514.1:611215-633010 GCA_008360955.1 Fasciolopsis buskii
AAGCATAAGCAGACAGTCCAATGCGCTACTTCCACAGACCGTCCAACAACGCAGCCAGATGCTTCTCTACCGAACAAGGGCAGTGGAGGATTTTCCCTTTCTCAGGGTCAAGTCTGGTCCGATGGCATACATATCCATTATAGAATGTGGTCTATTCCTTCGCAGCCCGAATTTGCTTTTGTTCCTAGGTTCAAACTGAACCCAGCGGGATCATTTTTCTACCCAGTGGAAGAATGGTTGAGCCCGTAGTTTCTCTGACTGATCTTAGTTGTCCGAGTTACATATATATTCATGTTTTCGCGACTGCTGAGGGTGGTCTGTTTCCCCCACGTTCGGATATGCTGAAGCAAACATTTCACAGTCATTCGGGTTTTCGCCTTTATGGGAAGAAACCTCAAATCTACAAAGCTAGCGGTTTATCATCTACGTATACTTGCCATTCCGGTTACGTTGATGCTAAACGACGACGGGTAGGTTTGAGCCATGTAGAGCCGCTAGATCTGTAGGTGCTTTTAAGGACTTTTCGGGACAGTGAGTCAACTAGAGGCAGATAATGATAAGAATGTTTAGCCACAAATCACTAGCCGAGTATAAATGAACCGACGTGAAGAAGTATATGTCTGATTAATCAAGTTAATGACCAAGTCAACTACCTGGGTAGTCTTCGAGGGTTGGTAAAAACCGACGCTGGCTCCAATTAATTAAATAAAAGATGGCACATTTATAAATTTAGATAAGGCGCCTTTGAACCGTATCAGAGTCTAGTTCGAGCGGACAGAGCCTGGTAGCTTATTTCATAGGGTATTGTAGGCAGATGAGTAATTTTGATCTAAAAGGTAGTCTGGATCTTGCTGTTCCCAAGGCTAAGAACCGATTTTTGAGTGGATAAGAAGACTCGGTTTCAGACAGAATGAGATTTCCGATCATGTAAGCTTGCAGGTTGACAATTCCAAGAGGAATATAAGGTTCAGATGGACGTAGGATATCCACCTGCGGTTAAGATGCAGCACCCCTCATCATCTATTGCTGAGGTTTGATGTTGCATACAGATGTTTCCCTATGAAATCCCGTTGCAGTTTACCTATTGCACAGTGATCAGTCCTGAGCACAATGGAGCAGGTCACCGTGAACAGCTGTAATTGTGGTCGTAGTTGGGAGTTGTATAGCATAAGCACAACGATTAAGGTGCAGAATAAGGTAAATGTTAGGCCATAGTCCCACCTGGATTGAGAATTTCACGGATCGCCTGCAAGTGGAATTTGACTGAGCCTGAGCGTGCCAAGTTGAGCTCTTCCAGAGGCTGAGTCAGTAGTTCTAGAGGGCCATTTGTAAGGGAGGTTCCCCGAGTGATATGACACCTTTAGGTTCGAAAAACGCCCTTTGATGCAAAGAAATGCCACAAACCTTGCCTGTACTAACCAACCAGTGAGTTTAATTACTCAAAGATATTGACCGCTCCTCGGGTTCTGGACAATGGCTTCAACGAGCTGACTAACTGGATGTCGTCGGGAAATAGAAGAGTCGCGTCATGCAGTCCCATTTAAAATACAACTTGTGCAAAGGATGAATAGTAGGAGTCCGGGAATGCTGCCCCTCACTACACCACTGGTGATTGGACAGGGTTGGAATGGGGTTCCTTGGTTATGGACACCTCGTCAAAGGTTTGAAAGGTAATGCGTTAACCAAGAACGGAGCGGATGTACTAAGCCGCATGGTATAATCCATGGTGGCAGTCGGTTATGGAACGGGAGATCAAAGAATTCGGTTATGCAAAGGAAGATGATCACAACCCCGGTAGAGTGCCGGATCCGGTCCGGATCCGGACCCTGTCAGGCAAATGGCGGGGAAAAATCCGGTAAACGTCCGGTTAATTTCCCTGAATAACGACGCTACATACAGAAAAACCCGGAAGCGCCACCGGTGCCCATCCGGTACTGGCTGGAAAAATGCTGGGCAAGCAAAATTGACGCAGCCTTTTACCTGCCTTTCGCCCTCGAAGCGATCGACAATTTTGACGCTCTTAATTAATGGTCAGGGTGACCAAATTAAAGAAATGAAGTTAGCATGAGGGACAATCTTTGTTACGGGAAACTGTGCCGAGATTCTCCAGCTGTGGGGCCGGTTGCCCAAAAGTCATTTATATGGCCTTTGGCAAGCCTCCAGTACTCTGAACTAAATGGTTTTGTGGTTTTCAAGCGATAGTTTTGCGGAACTTCCAGGGATTCCGAAACATCCAGTTTGTTTGAAAATTACTTTTTCCCTTTTTGTTTGTCCCAAAATTATCAAACTCTTCCTTGCCAACTCACTGATTTTGGTCACTGTTTATTTTCTGCTCCATGCATTTACCCCCGGTTTTTTCGTCCTTGTGTTCCTTATTTAAGATTATTTTCTGGATCTTTCGTGCAGTTCATTGATTTTTAGCCGTCATGCTCAGTCGAGTGTTGTTGAACCTGATCAAGCATGCAGAATCGCTTGTATTTGCTTGAACCACGGGACAGCTCATCGTTCCTTTTTTGACTACATTTTAGCTCGATGGTGACCGAGGCTCACTGGTAAAGTACCGCAGAATTTCCGGGACAATCTTCTTCCTTCTTGAATTTTGCATCAAACTGGGCTGCGCGTTGCTTTGGGATTTTAAAATGCCATCCAGAACGTAGGAAGTCTATTATTGCGAGTGGCACAGTGGATTGCTGATCGACCACACCGGGACCAAGACCAGAACGTTTGGTCTTCACAGGTCCTTTTCGTCGACGGGAATAAGTGCAGAGATATTCTGACGGGAGGGGAATGCCCTGTTGACACTCGGATAATAAACACATAAAGGTCGATGTGCTGCACTTAACTCGCCGAAGCGAAATAGAGGAAGAAGGGAAGGCTTGATGAATGTTGTGTTTGTGGTAGACTAGGTGAACCATAGTATTTTGTCTCTCAACTTAGAGAGGTTGGCAGTTGTGTCACAAATTGGATAACGTGAGTTGTGGGTATTAAGTGTTGCAAACTTTCAAGGATTTACTTGGCTGGCGTTTGTACACCATGTACACAGCTGGGAAGAATGCGGGACCGCAGACATCTGGCCGTATGCCAGCCTGGACCCGGTTTCCAGACAACATTTTCCTTGTGCATAGAGCTGGTTTTCGGATTTGGCAAGCAGGTTGCTTTTAAACCGATTTACTCCTTTTAGGATGGAGAAATCCAAGGTTTTTGTGTCCATATGCTGCAGTTTTTATAACATTGCCAAGATGCATATTTTGCTTATTTATATTGGCCGAGATTGAGCACTGTAGAAAGTGCAATTGTTAATAGGAGTGCAGGTTGGCACATAAGATACCGGCAGCCTAACGTACAACCATAATGAACTTGGACAAGGCCTTCGACAGCATTTCGCACACTCCATTGCTCTGCAAGTTTTAAAGCTGCGGCGTCGACAATCACATGCTAAAACCACTGGGAGGCATCCTGATCGTCCAAACCTTTGCATCGAAGGAGGAGAAGGCTTTCTTACAGCCAACAGAAGTTTCAACTCTAGTGTCACAAGGTTCGGCTCAAGCACTCCCTTCTTTTAACACACCCTAGCGACCTATCTCAGACTGCCCGAAAGTATTTTTTGTATGCGCATGCCGTTACTATAAAGGGCTCAAATGTGGAGCGCTTGCGGTCACCCGTAGATAATACCGAGCGCTGGTCTGACTTTTGCAGCCTTCTCACAAGCAACGATGGTTTCTTCAGCTTGACGTTAGGTAAAAATGATCGACATACTCGACGTCAGACTTCCCACTAACCTCCCCAAGTTTGATCAGCAAAACGCATTAGATTTCTAAGTAGACAGTATCCTTCTCCCTTCTCGTCGTCACCAATTTGCTGGCAAGACACCGTTCCGGGATTCCAACCTGATCCAAGAGTCATTCCTGCAAAGTGAGAGGGTCAGATTGCGCACGCTGACCTTTGAGATCCAAAAGTGCTAGAGGGTGTTCAGAGGGCCCCCCAAATTGTTTGAAGGCTCACCAATGTTTCCTAACACATCCACTCTTCAAGGGTTAATTTCTGTCCCACTTGTTTGGGGCACAAACCAGATTGTATGAATTAGGTCCTCTTCCCACCAATAAAAGTGCAGAAACAATTGAATTCCTTCCCTTTCTTCTTAAAGTAACAGACCTTTTGAAACCGTAGTCTTGGGCACTCCGAAGGGTCGCCTTCTCTGTCCATGTGATGATAACCACATGGAACGTACTTCCTGAGGTAATCGCAACGCCGACGAGCAACAAGTTTTTAGGAGCAAACTGGGTGTCCACCTGGGCATGACAGGGTAATCCCCTGTAAGCCTTGACCGAATCAGAATAAAAACAAAATCACAGAAATGGAACAAACATATACCTCCACCATCTGCGCATATCTGCCTATCTAGTCAACCATTGGCATTTTCGTGACCCTACCCAGTATACCAGGTCCTCCCTTCCTGTTTGCCTGGTCTACTAATGGCACTTACCCAATCAGGCAGGAGCGTTTATTGGGCTTGAAAATGCTTAATATTTCAATAATTTCAGACCGCCGTTCCAAGGCCCGACACCAAAAGTTCAGGTGGTGGCAACACTGAAGCAGGCGCACAAGATAGAACTTATTGTGAGTGACTTTGGCCTGCTCAACACACGCTTTAATGACCTCATTTTCTCTTCTGGAGTGCGAACCAACTCTCGAGCATTCTTTTACATGGCTGATGGGGTGGGCTAGTAGGCACATGTGGGCAGCCCACCCGATGTAGAGTGACCCCCGTGCTGTCGATTCTGCCCTGTGTTCTCATCGATGAGATCCAGGTGTCGGAACTCTTGTGGCCGACTGGTTGCGGACCATAAAATTCACGTTGAAGTATGCAACTGCACTAGCGCGAACGAGTGAGCTACCCACTGGGTGCCGAAATGAGGTAATTGCCCAGCTAAGAGAACCTCCACAGCTGACATTCCGCGGTCCATTTTTCGTCAAGAGTCGACCGGCCTTGAGCGACAGTCACAGAAATTCTAACCATAGTAATGCAACATTCTCTGCGTTGATCAACGATGAGGCCTTATATCCGGGTCGAAACTGTGCAGTCATAAAATAAAAGCAGCAAGTAACATAAGACTGTTTGGGGAGACTATCAGGTAGTTCAATGCCCACAGAATCACATCGGCCGACGACTTATGAGGAGCCCTTAATAATGGGCGCTAGCAATAATTTTCGAATTAACAAGTGCACGTTCTAATGTGTATTTAGCAAAGTTTATGGAATTTTCACAGCCAGTTTACCCGGTCTCCATTCCTAAATGGGGACTTCAGAATTTTCAAGATCACATCTCACAAAGGCAGGCTGCAAAACTGAACCTACTCTGTGCTGGCAATGTGATACCTACCAGAGTTCGTAAAACAGTGCTTCACTTTAGACTTAAAATATAGCACAGTCGGCCGCTGCCAAAAATGAGCGGAAGAATATAACCAGATTAGAAGAAAGTTACAACGTAGGGGACGAAAGAATTTTGAAAAGTCGATCCCGCGTAAACTGCCAAAAACGTGACAGCAATTTCAAAATACCCAGACATTTGAAAAAACAGCGACGAAATTACGAAAAACAATACAGGACCAAAAAGCAGGTTTTTAGTTGTTCCCGTTCACTTCAATACAAAGCAGTGAATGTGGTTGGAGATGGATGAAGGGAAATTTTCGGTTCGCAGTCACACCGTTTAACAACTTTAAGAATGTGTGTGCAGGTGTAATCTGTCAGTTTTTTCCACGGTTATTTTGTACTCCACTTGCTGGATAATGACAAGTGGGCCAAGAAAGCTTAAGAGCCTGGAAAAATTGTTTTTGAGCACACAGACGGGATATACAACCGGTTAGATGCTTCTTTGGCTGTGTTCGTCAAAATAGTGAAGAAGCCCGTAAACGTCTGCCTAACCTTCAAAAATGGCGCCAAAGCGGAAAACGTCCGACAGACTTTTGGGTTCAGTCAGTGGAACATTCTTTGCTGAACAGTTAAAAACCATGTTCACATCCAAACTGATCATGTGCTTCCAACTAAAAGACAGATTGCCAGATTCTGCAGCTTTATTTTGTGTGTATTCATTCACCTGCTCCTGTGGGATTAGGTGTATCGGCCGCACGACCAGGCGTTTGTCCGGTCGCGTTCGAGAACACCTCCCGGCTTGGTTGAGCAGAGGAAAAATTAAGGCAATCACTAGCGCGGTGTGTTCACACCTTGTCGAGTCAAATCACTCAGTGAACTTGACAGGTGCTTTTCGCACCATTTACAAAGTTAGCAGCGGACAATCAAGAACTGTCAAGCGTCGCTTCTTGAACACAGCCAAAGAAGCATCTAACCGGTTGTTTATCCCGTCTGTGTGCTCAGAAACAATTTTTCCAGGCTCTTAAGCTTTCTTGGCCCACTTGTCATTATCCAGCAAGTGGAGTACAAAATAACCGTGGAACAAACTGACAGATTACACCTGCACACACATTCTTAAAGTTGTTAAACGGTGTGACTGCGAACCGAAAATTTCCCTTCATCCATCTCCAACCATATTCACTGCTTTGTATTGAGGTGGATGGGAATAACTGGAGGGCAGCGCCTTCTCCAGGTATTTCTTCTCAGACCTTGGCTTCAATTTATTTTTTTCTGTTATGCTTCCGGCGCCTTCCGGTCGATGAGACCACCATCTGCGTTGACTATCTACCTCCCTTCCATTCGTACGCCGATTCCACGAGGATTTAAGCATTTACCTTTTCTGTCCAATCTTCATCCTTGGAAATCTATCAATTTCCTCACAGCTGTCTTTTGTTGGTGCTAATCTACTTGGTTTTATGTTTAACGAATTCCTGGTCGGCAACTTTCTTTGCGAATATTTTAAAGATCGACAATTGGAAGAGGAAATACATGAATCTAGGGGAAATATCTCGCAAAGCAAACCGCAGTAAGTGCATGGAATGCCAGATCAAAGCTTTTGGCAAAACATTTCATGTTTTGAAGTTTGTTTTCCTGAGTTTTTGCCCAGGATCGAGCCTCGTGTGCTCAGTGTTTGCCGGGTCTGATATTTTTGCTATTCCGCGGGGATCTTTGTGCTGAAATAGTGACAACCGTAGAACAGGGAACGTCAGCTTGTTTGAGTCACGCTGCAGCAAAGTCGTGGACAATGTGTTAATCTACCGTGCTTTACAAAAACTGAGCAACTAGCTTGCGGCAGGAACACATCTGTACACCGGCAAGCGTACGAGCTGAACAAAAGGAGAATTTTATGGAATTGCAAGCGCAAAATAAGGGTAATAGTAGGAGGATGAAAATATACTTCCCCTTTTTTCTCTTTTACTATCCCAAAAGTCCTAAACAGTGGCATCAATACAATGGTCGGCAGTCATTTACAGCTGGAGAAGGCGGGCCAATTTCTAGTCCCGGAAATGCATCAAACCTTACTCCGGAGATGTCGTTGCTAGGGGCATTAGTCACTTCAGACAGGCCGTTTTACGAGGACACTAATCTACTCGTGAATAAGTCCTTGCAGGAATCGAGTCTAGGTCGCAGCTTAAATACCTTTGCGGAATGAACCTAAGATTTTTCAAGGCTCGAGCGCATAAGGAGTTGATACCGCGGCACGGGTGATAATGGGCTGAGCGTTAAAACAACTCACTCACTCTGATACGCCGCGGACCAAATTCGTAGACTTCCCTTGCAAGAGTCCTGGCAAGTTCTGGTCTATAATGTGACCAGTGTGTGCGATCCAGCCGTCATGCTTCAGCGGGGGTCGGATGTAAGTCGCGTGAATCATAGGAACACACGCCTCAGAAATAGTGAAGAAGCTGCTTCTTAGCATGTTTTACACGCGGTAGGCGGACCTCCTGGCTATCTGATGGTGATAATGTGACAACGATAGGAATAAGATGAACCAGAAGCCCAACATCCCGTGCTGTTGAAAACTTTACCTTACACTGTCTGTGATCGGCCTAAACAGCTGAGCCAAAATATCTCTGAAGCACTTGTTTGCTCATCTGGCACCAATGATGAGCAAGTTCCAAATGATAGACCAGCATTTGGAGCCCCCTGCTGCAGGTTACAGTTCTCTTGCTTCGTTGATTCGGATTGTGACATCGGCCGCACACAGTTATGTTCACTGAGATGTGCCTAAGGAGATCACCAATGTGGACTGAGAATAAGTGGACCCGGAAAAGAAGCTTGATGGGCTGCAGTGCTAGTGGATGCTTCAGAGCGGCAGGGGCCAGCTATAACAGTAAGGGTCTAGGCCATAAGAAATCTTCAGGAAAATGCAAGCATCCATCCACGTGCTCCATAAGTTTCCACATGTACACAAGAAGAATATGAAGGACCCCGTAGAAAGACTTCAAATTCGGTGAAGGTGGCACGTGAGAGCAATCGTGCGCTTGGTTTAAACTGCTCATGATGCACTGCACTTTTTTGAATCATGATCCCTCTGAAAGGAAGTCTTGCAGACGTCCGATCGTTTTGATGGGCCCATCACCCTTACTAGGAATACCAGTTACATTGGCGGGCCCGCAGCTAGCCGTTTGGTGCGATCTCTTCTTGAACATGGGCTGGCCATCGTTGGCCTCCAGGAAGCTGGGAATGCGCCTGATATAAAGGATCACTGAAAGCATTTCGTGCAGCGGTTTGCTAATGGGGAGGAAGATTCCTTCGGAATTCGAGGGTTGGCGTTGTTTGTGGCCAATGAGCTTAGTACTTCTAGCAGAATCAAATGTTTCTCTACTTCCTGCTGATTACACCTTATAATACTAAGTGTTCAAGCAACTGCGGCGGAGCAGAGAAACGGTTGGAGCGATGATTCCCACAAAGTAAGACCAAAATATTAGGACTGGTTAGGGATGGTTCTGGACCGGATTGTCGCCTTCCTCTTAGAGCCCACAGAAGCTGGACTCCGTCTTCCTAGTTTTGCGCATGGTAGATCAAACTGTAACCAGATTTCAAAGAACTGGCGTTTGGACAGCGCCTGCTGATAATTTGAAGTGGTTGCGGCAAGTTCGGAGTGCATCAACATTCACCTCCGGTACTGCGGTTTCGTATCAAGCGAACGGGTTTGAGCGCTTTTCCAGAGGGCGTCTGATCTAGCTTGAAAGGTGAAATTTGTTCTTGTTATTCAGCCGCTTTATGGATATAAACAGGCGGTTAGCCTGCTTAAGGGGGGCCCATTATATGAACATGGAGGTCGGTGGTTTGGTCTCAGGTTTTTCAAGCCCCATGTCCTTGACTTAGAAGAAGCAGATGCTTTCAGTTTTCTCAATGTAAATCACGGGTCTGTTTACTTTGTAGGTTACCTACTAGTTAATAAGTTATATGGTCAAGCGTAAATTCTGTTTTACGTTATCTTAATGGAGGAAGTATGATTACCGTGTCCGCCTGATGGTTTGCACTTGTGTTCATCAAATCGGAGTACGAAGTGCTTTTTCCCGACTAGTAGCTTGTTGGATCCAAAGCCTGGTGCCCCCAAAACTTCTATTACCAGGTTGGCCAGTGTTTTCCCGAAAGGGCCCTCGGCGGTACCTCAGTTCCAATTGTAGGGGTGTTGAAATCCCTGAGCAGAGGCAGGTCAGCGGAGCAGCGGCCGTTACAGACTTTCCAGTTGCTCATTGATACATTTGGTACCTTCTAGGCTAATGTGGGGAGGTCTATAGACGGCGCCCACCAAGAGAATTTAGTTGAATGAAAGAAGCCAGTCTGAGTAGTGTGCTTCAAATGGTTTCCGATGACGTAAGAGGGAATCAGCTTTTTTAGGTTCGGCATCACTTGTCCGGCGTTGCTTTGGGAGATCGTATTGGATAAGGCAATAATCACTTGTTGTGATCTCCCTGTTCGGGATGTCAGGAGCAAGCCAGGTCTACCCTGGTGTCATTGTCTGGTTTTCTGTTGCAGTTCATGCATCCCACTAGAGATACCAACATAATGCGCTGGGACGCATATTGATATCCGCTCTTTGAAAACTTCAGAAAATCGAGGGCAGCTTAAGGGGGCATTGTTCTGGGCCGGGATGCTCGTGAATATCCGGCTTTCGGCTGTTTTGACAGCTGGCAATTTTCCAAATTTTTTATATACCATTCAGTGCCGCCTGTGCATTATCTTGCTTGGAATTTGGTGGATGCTTCTGGGTTGCCACGAAGTAAAAGCTGGCAGCAGGTTTGTTGTTTTTAACATTGCTGATTCTTTCCTGAGTGAACCTGGACCTCCCTATAAAGGCAGTTGGGGCATGGTGCACGAATATCTGAATCGTCAAACTGGCAACCTCTCCTTACAGCGAAGAATTCCAAGTTTTGGAACCTCAAATCCGTATAGCTTTGACCTTCCCACTTTAACGACTTATCACGCTGCTTATTTTCTATGGTTATTGGGAGGCCGGCAATCTGTTCGTAAACAGTTTTGACAGGCACGGATTTTCTTACCTTTATTTGTATCTTTTTCGTTTTATACCTCAATGGACTTCCAGTTTTACTAGGCTACTTCACTGCTTTGATCACTCGCGTAGCAATGAACGTAATTCGTGTCTTGTCATCAATTTAGCCACGAGTGAAATAAGGTGAGCTTAAAGCCATTTCACAGGACGGGCCCTGTTCCAGAGAAGTAAGAGGAGTTGTGTGGGTCACGACTTGGGTGTTTTCTTTCGTGGTTTCTGGAGCGGCATCCACTAGGGCCAACGAGACTCGGAGTGATATATAAGTTTTTCCTAAGCCCAGAGCATCGTCGGGTGGAATGCTGAGTCTTTCGTGTGCTCAAACGGGTTTTTTATTGTAGAAATTGGAGTAGACCGTCCAGGAAATTCCCCTGATGAACTTGCAGACATTTTTCATTTTACTTGTTTTTCCTACCGAGTCGCTGAAAGGAATGCGGGCAGAATGCCTAGAAATTTCCTGTTGGAACCACTCCGCAGCCACCTCCTAGAAGGTTTGGAAATGGGGTGCAAAGCCGTCCGAAGAATGGTCTTGGCTTTCTTAATCTGGTCTGAATCGTTGGAAGAGCGGATATGCTAGCTTAATTGAGCTTGCCCGCCATGTTCAGCAGGGTACACTCGGACATTTTGACCGTTGTTCCTACTGTAGAGGCGATAGGAAAGGGTCATACATTAGGGATTTTGAATGCATTTTCTGTCTCAAATGCAACTGCCGGTACCTTTAATAGACCTAATTTGGAGTCTGCTATTTTTAAGCATTCTAGATATTGTGCAGAGTAGGCCGTATATTCGCCACGTAACGAATTCTGGCGCCCTGGCATGATCGACTGATTCAGGACCGTGCTTTCAGCAGTGCAGACAAAAGTCGGGAGTTTTCGTTGTAAACAAAATATATTTGACACAAATGAAACCCGCGGGGTAAGGCGACAGGCAGTGATCAGCGACATTAAAAAATTAAAAAGGCTTGCAATAGCAAGCATCCCAATTCAGTCGAATTCGAACGCACAATCAGTTCTGCCAGTATGGCCAGTCGAATGCAATTAGGCTGGAATTATTTAGAGCCTTAAACCGCGTTAGCCATACCAGACTGTTGGGGCAAATAACGGCAGTAATCCTGAGTAAGGCCTTCACATCTTGTCGCTCCGCTTGCGTAAACAACTCCAGGTTCGGGTTGTTATCCCCACCTCCTGGCCTTGACGAGCAAAGCGAGATTAGACAGCCGCTCATACGTATCCCAGGGTTATTCACAACGTTACCAATATTCGCCTTTTCGAAGCAGCTGTAAAGCACTGCCGTGAAGTACCTTTCACACCAAAATTACAGACACCGCTGGTGGAAGTTGGCAGATCAAACCGGTGGTCGGCTGCAGGCGAGCGCTCTTTCATTGCAGGAAAATGCAAGGTAATACACGTAAATAGACACCATTCCAATGATTTTAAACTAGGAGGAAATCCACTGAAAAGAACGTTGCGGGAGTGATGTATTATGTTAATCATGAGAGACGACTTGCCATAGACTGTTTTGTCGCCGTTTTTGGGTTGATCTACGCACATAATGGAGCACAAGACTTAAGCATCAGCGTCGTACAACAGCACTTGAAAGCACAGCCTGTATTCTAGCAGGCCACAAACCCACACCAACTTTGGAGACAATAGTTGGGTGTAAGTCTTCAAGCCCCGTGGTCGCACGACGAACGAAGCCGAAGTAATGATCCCTTGAATGAGCAGACACAGAGGAGAAAAGGGCGCGGAATACAAACAGCTAGGCCAACGCGCTAGCTGAAGAGAGAAGACGAACACAGGACACTACCGCGCGTTTATTGGTGACCCACGATTACAAGTCAGAAATAAAGTGCACTATCGCTTATATATGTGTTCCGTGGCCTTGGTCGATATATGAAACGGCCAATCACAAAACGTGTTTTAATGAAAATTTTTGTAAGCATATTAAAATTTTCAGTATTTAAGATAACGTCAATTTCAAATTGATAAAAAAGGGGCAGGTTCTTTTGGAAAGTTAAAGGCAGAACTAGAATCTGCCGCGCCAAAAACCCTAGAATGTTCGCCGGCTGTGACACAGACGGAGGTCTGCAATTTGCTTGCTCGGGGTATATATTCAACCCGAAACAGCTGAAAAGATGCACTCGTGATTCATTCCCATTGGTTTTCTCAATTCTAACCAAACCGCACCTCGAAGTAAGAATCTAGACGTAATAAGTAAACTTAGGGCGGTAGGGAAATGAAATTGCAAGTGCCCAATGAAATTAGCTGGGCCAATTCTCATAGAATATATGAATATGTATTTCCTGGAGTGAATGTGATCAGGATGACCCTTTCTAATTCAAAGAAATATCCTAAAAACGCAGAAGCATCCCAACAGACACGTTTTCAGAGGAGCTGAAACACTGGCGTCTCTCGGTGTTTGCCTGAAGCTACAGAAACATCCTCCGGAATAAGGGACCACTAAACGAACACCGTCCGTCAGTAAGCCACCTTTTAAACCTGCTTCTAGGGGTGGTCACAAAGGCTAGAGACAAATTAGCAACAAAATACCATTAGATCAGTTTTTGACGTCAAAAAATGAGGCGCCTCCGCCATGAACCTTTGACGCAGCCCTTACTTCTTGCAGGAAAGGAAAAGGCAGCTGAAAAAAAGAAACGTTGCTCACAAAGGAATGAATGGATATAAAAACTGGAGGAAAAAGGGGAAATAAAATAAAAATCAAAGTGACTATCTTCAGAGAACCGCGAACGGAAATATGTATTTCTCCTTTATTCCAGAATTGTAAGGCCTAGTGAGCACTAGGCAGTGGTCAGCTGAACACAACCGGCAGTCAAAAAGGAATGGATAACAAATGCATTGTTGACACGACGCTAGGAGGGAGAAAATTGAAATATCAGTCTGTTGAAATTACAGGAAGAAACAAAAGAACAACGACTAAAAGGTTACTGACAAAAACAGGGAAAACAGCGGGACGAAAAAACATGAGTATAAAAGCAACTAGAGCGACTGGAAGCCGAGTGCTTCTTGCCAATCGTTCTTCCCACTCACACAAGTATCGCTGGAGCAAGCGACGATATGATGAGGTCCACAGTCAACTTAGAGAGGACGAGTTTATTATGAACCCGTTCGGTGCCTGCGCATGTTCAAGTCTGATGATCAGGTGTGATTTTCAGACGCCTTACGACCACTCAAGGAAACGAAGCTTCGTCACCTCTGGAGAAGGGCCTACACGGTCGTCACAACCTACCGTCTGACCTCGGCGGATCGTCCGGAGCGGTCCGTTATGGTGCACGCCAACCGCCGGGAGGTGGTGAACGGCGTTTTCGGCGGCGCTGATGAAAATAACTTGTTCAGAATGGGTTGTGCAGTCAGCACAGGACACCAGAGTTATCGGTGCTTATTTATGTATTTCGGTTTAACCCTCCTATTCCAGACCACAAAAAGCCCATTGAATCCAAAGGAACATTTGACCATCTATGGATGAACCGTAAACAGACTTTGTTTGGTCAATAAGTTTATTCTTTTATTTTCAAAGCGAACCGTGACGCATGCCAACACTAGTGACAGGTGCGCGACCGCGCAATTGCGTATAACGGTAAACGTTCATACCTCCAACCCTTCTGCCGCGTGCAGATCGCCGTCTAAGTTCCATGTGACCCTTAAAGCGCTAACCAGAAAGGCCGTGCAACGTAGGTCCTTGTTGGGTCTTTATGAAATGTCGACTGTTGTTGATACCGTGAAAACGGAGAAGGACTGCGAAGATGTAACATTCAGTATACCGATTCTTGCGCTCGTGAAATCCGCGCAACAGCAAAATGGTCTGCGTCATGGAGATTACCAGCGCTGTCATCAGTATATTACGCGAAAATTACGACGAATGCGCAAATCGGTACATTTTCAACAGGGGAATTGCTAGTTTTCATGGATTTTCCTGTTTTTCTCCGAAACAGGGCAATCGATTCAAAGTGATACCGAAAAAACTAACCCCTGATTTGGTAACCGACCCTCGGTTCATCACACTGAAATCGACCGCTCTTGGGCTTATGCAATGCAGTTAAAAACGGAATCCAACACAGAACTGAGGAAATGATTCCAAATGATATCACGTTTGCGTCGTGCTGTTTTTCGTGTAAATCAGCTTTCTGATTTGCTGAACGAGTTGACAATGTTGGATGCGCGAATAAAATTAGAACTACAGGGCTATATACAGTGGATTCATGGAATGCTAGCTTTTGAATTGCAAGTCTGGATGAAGGCAAAGGAATATCTGGAATCTACTCAGGCTATCTACACGGGCTTGTTACAGATAAGCTTTCTCCACCGCAAATGTTGTGCAACTATTTGCAACATCTCAAATTGTGTAATACAATCAAGCGGACATTGGTACATGTCAGTATGGCTCTGTCCATGCCCAGTCTGCAAACATCCGGTCACGTGCGGAACGGTCTAGGCACTAGCACATATCCAAAACCGCAAGAATTGGCTCGTCCCTACGACACGTTGGTGCAAAAATGAGCAATTGGTGCCTGCTGATACCACTGTGCCTTCATTTCAACGACGTTCACCGCCGGCCGACCTGTGAGTCACTCTATCGTTCTATTATTGTTATCCGTGGACTTCCAGAACCAACTTCCATACTAATGTTTCTGGTACCCTTGAACTTCGCAGACGTCTCGGAACCTGGTAAAAAAACCAAACCCTGAAATTCACGATTCAAACTGTTGTTCAGATTGCACATCTTTGGTAACAGCTTCAAGAATATATGAAACCGACTGCTTAGGGGCTTGATCTCTTAATCGCAATTCGCAACTGATCTATTCGCTTGGGCGGGATGCTTGGGACGACCATAAATACCACGACATGATACACGCTGTGACGTTCCGATGTGCACCTTTACCGTTCGCGGTGCATCACGCGCTTAACTGGAACCACCGGGAGGAAAAAAAACCCCGACCCTGAGATGCGTGCTTTATTATAAAATATCGGAAATAAAATGTTTAATGAATGCAAATTTCATCGGTTATGTTTAGTTCTGTTTCAGTTGGCAGTTGGCGGAAAATTCTCTTGAAAATCTTGTTCAATCTGGAAAAGAAAATGTGAATTGGCATGATTATTGCAGTATAGTTAACGGAAGATATTTGTGGTGGCAATGTAGATTGAAAATAGCAAACGTCATGTGACGGTAGAAATTACGCCGGGCGGTATACCATATATATAAATGTCAAATTGACAGATATGTACGTCTTCATTGCTGTCCTTTTGGATACATATATATCTCAATTCCTAATGCAGATAACGTTAAAAGCAGCTACCAGGTGACTCATCATTATCAAGTAACATTGAGCACCAATGATGCCTGTGCTCTTGATGTCGTCTTGAGCGCAACACCTGCGGCGTTGCACGCACCGCTCCATCTTTTCTCAAACTGTCTATATGGTGGCTCCTGGATAGCCCATACGACACGCAACATCTACAGGTTGAAAGCAATGCACTCCTGAACTTACCTATTACCAACCCACAAACTCTGGTGCCAAACAGAGCCGTTTTTCCATGGGAACCTTTCATATTCAGCTGACGGAAGACGGATGTTGTCAATAAATGATGCATGACATCCTGAGTGCGATCACCAAGTGTGGATGCCAGTACGTTCATGAGAACTTCGACCTCAAGAGATCGATAGATTTTTCAGTGTGACTCATTACCCGGTCGTAATATATGGGGCTCCGTAGCTTTTCGTTAAGATTGTCGAACTCGGACAAACTGCCCACCGGAAGACCCCATTCGTTTGGCTGCGGTCGGGAATCTGTAAGCAACTGTTGCGAAGCGAACAATTCAGCTTTTATTTCTTGCAGTTCGTCCTTCAAGGAGGCCTGCGATGATTAACATTCATAGATGTCAAAATTGACAAACAGAAATTACCCCAAAGTTTTTCTGCCCGGCATGCATCTGCTTTAGTGGATGGCTTTGCTATTGCTTTGCTAGTACTGAGTACAATGTTAATGTGAGCAGTTTTTCCAAAATAAGTGCCGAAAAATGATGAACAATAAATACTTGCGGACAATTTGGCCTCGATGGGCTCCCAAGCGGAGTGGAAGCAATGGGCTGCTGGTAGTCAGAATTTGACCGAATGCCAGTGAAAAATTATCAAAGGGAAAGTAGGATTACCTAAGTAAGCAGCTGGTCGTCGTATTTATATCCAAAGTCCTCAAGAGAGAATGATAGATTCAAGTTACGCGTCTTCTAATTGAGGTGTTTCAGGAATCATAGTTTTTTGTTTGTTGAGTTGTGCGGGTGTATTCTCGTCTAACTCACAGCTGGAAAAACTACAAAATGAAAGATGGGCAAAATGCCTACCGTCCACACTTCCTCCCGACCTTCATGACGGCAGTCGCATCCGAAGAAGGCAACTTAGTGAAGTCTTCCAGCGGGCGCTGTGATTGCATAGCCTGCTGGTAATTGTCCCAAGCAACTTCGACTTTGTGAATATGTACTCATACCTAGGGTCTTGTATATTTGTATCTTGTGGAGGTTCAAGTTTGCCGGTGGTGAGAAGTCGTCCCTAATTAATCGTTCAATATGCGGCGTCAATGTCGTTGGTCAAAGGGCGTTATCCAC
This sequence comes from Fasciolopsis buskii, assembly GCA_008360955.1. Lineage (NCBI taxonomy): Eukaryota > Metazoa > Platyhelminthes > Trematoda > Plagiorchiida > Fasciolidae > Fasciolopsis > Fasciolopsis buskii. The sequence continues at coordinate 628,259 of LUCM01001514.1, forward strand.
CCCATGACGACGGCCACCGAATGGTCACTTAAAAATTCAATGACAGTGAATATCTGCAACGCAATTAGAAAACCATTATAGGAATTACTTTATCACGACCTCCAGTTATGCGCATTGGGGGTAAATGCTATGTTACCCATATAAGGCAGTAACAGTGCTTTACATCGTATTTCTTCCACGCGGCATTTTTTAACTTTTTTCGACACCCGCTGACACTTGAAAATTTCAAGATGAGAGGATTTAACCGGCTGAGTGAAAAAATTATTCTTTCATTAATGCATACAATAGAACAAAGTCGTCTCAGAAATATCAACGGTAACAACCGGCGAGCGGCCACTCATAACTGCATTGTTAGAAGACTCGGTGGAGAATATTGTTTCATTCATTCTAAATATCCTTCCCTTTAGACCGCGTCTACAAAGTGGACGTGTCATACCATCGTCCTAAAATTTGACCTCCACGTGCATGCTGGCCTCGGCAGTGCGTTCCACAGACCGACGGAAAACCAGTTCGGCCATCGTATTTTGACTCGGGTTTTTTGCATGTATGTTTCAAAAGGAAAAGCGGAGAACCTGTCCTGTGTGACGTACCTCTTCACATCTGGACCTGAAGTCAGCATCCGTTCGTTGCCGAACGACTAGTCCTTTTCTGTTTCTTTTAAGAGGGCCCATTGAATTAAACGTGGAAGAGTTGAATGCAGAATCGGAGGGCATGCGGTCGAAAGAATCCTGGCAACTCGAATTTGGGGGCTCAATCTTGTCCTGTGAAAACTGAACTGAACTGGAAACTAAGTTCGTTGTGCCTGTACATCTATCCCCAGTACTTCGCCCCAACGCTGCACGATGTTCAAGAAGTAAGCGTCTACTTGTCACTTTTCATTTCCGCAGATTTGAGGAAAAGGAAAATATCTCGTCTGTTACGAATGCAAAAAATTCACGGTGCAAGGCCATTAGGAAGAGAGTTTGCGAGGATTATGGATTTGACTGCGAAATCATGGACCAAATCATACCCAAGAAGGATACGCTGAAACTCGTAAAATGGTATGCAATTCCAGTTAGTTGTGAAACCCTTCTAGTCATGAGCATATCGAACTTTTTGCTGATGGACAAGGTGATGTGCTGTTTTTTTGTCAAAGGGAAGGCCCATTTATACCCAGCCTGAAATTGCTTCACAAATGTGAGTGGTTGTGTTCACATCTGAAGTCTTATTCTTTTGTTCGGTAGTATATCTAGATTTGTGATTGATATCTATCCATTACCTCCTGGTTGTGCATAAATAACCCAAATAGCAAAAAATTTGTTTGCTCGCAATTGTTGTTAGACCTTTCGAATGCGGGTGGTTAGTTTGAGATTCTTGTTGGTAGTGCATAGTTACTTATCCGTATCTTGACTGGTTACAGTAGGTGGGGCTTCAAAAACTGCCACCTGCTAATGTCGTCCAGTGGATTCTGGAACTGATCACTAATCGGTCCTAAGTATGCTCAGTCGTTTGAGCAGAGTTCGAGTTATTTAACAACTGCGCTAAGTGGCATCCTGAGATCAGTCACTAATCACATTTTCTTTCCATGAAGTGCGCTTGACACTCGAACACGTGGTGGAGGGGTAAAAAACGAACGCGGCGAAGTAACAGCGCCACGCCCCCCCTCACACTGGCTTGGCACAAAAAGCGAACCAAAACGGCAGTCGACCGCCGGACATAAACCGTTTTTTGGCTTCCGTTTTAGCAGGCACAAAACCACAGTAATGACCCCGGGTGTGCTGGCTGGCACCATACCGCACCTTGATGTGGTTCGATGGCTTGCATGCCCCCGTGATGCAAGGTATGCAGGATGGCTTTCTCAAGCCTTATATACAAGCACAGCGGGCAGTTCAGTAAGTCAAAATCAGAGGGAGTCTGGTATGAAATTCAGTTCAATTGAGTTCCGTCCAGTTGGTAATGAACAGTACTGATCACATCCTCCAGCGTTAGACTTCACGGTAAATCCCATTGACCACTGCAGCAGAAAGAATGAGTATGCAACGTGAGCAGGAATTGGAACAAAAGGAGTAAGAAAAGCGCCATGGCATAACAGTCAATGCGCGGAATACACTCTAATCGTGCGAACTTTCTTCAATCGTTCTTATTCGACGTATATCAACCCGGTGGCCACCGTTCACAGTTCGCGGTTATATTCCGTATTATCCCCAACCAGCTGCTAAATGGATGTTTTGAATCCCGAACACGAGGACGAAACACCCACCTTACCTAAGTTCGCTATTTATTTCCTCACTACGCCGCCAAGTCATCTGCTGATCTCCGCATTGTAGTGTAGTCTCCGAACCAGTACTCAATTCTTGGTTTCTAACCTGGCCGCATCGGTAAATTAGAAGTCCAGATTCCCTTTCATGATTCGCCAAATATTTAGCATCCACCAGTTTGATTCGCCTTAGAAGTCCCGTTTCTGCAAAATGGGAATGAGGCAGAGACCTTTTCTCACCCTTGAGGCCAGAGAACCTCCGTTTTGCGAGGGCTCAGTTGCTTCATAATTTCATGATGACAGATGTTCATGTTACTCATATCTTATTTCGTACCTCATTTTATGCAGCGGCGTCCTAAGTTCGATTATGCCTTTCACGCTTGCAATTTCTGTCGATAGTTTGTCCCATTTCTCGACCGTCTGTTTGCAGAATTTTGCAAGCGCACAACCTAAAGCGTGCTTGTCAGTTTTGCAACGTTGTTTCGCACTCCGTCTTTGGTGGCCTGAGTGATCATTTTGTCGCGATTTACACTCAGACTTCCCAAGATCTCTAACCTTTCAAACCTGCCATCGCTGGGTCTGCTCTTCTCCACTGAGTACAAACGTAATTCTTGCAGCCTTCTGACTTGCTATTGTTTTAATCCAGTGGCTAGTCATTTACAAGCCACGTCGTTTTAAAGGAATGATGTCCATGCTTGTATACTTTATTCCAAATGTGACCTGACATGCACCTTGTGTGCATAGAGTCTAAAATGACCGTGAGCAGTGGTGGATAGGAAAAAGTAAGGAAGTGGAATACTGTGGCTACGGGACATAGTCGCAACATCTACCGACTGATTAAGAAATCTGGTCCACGAAAACCAACCGTAATCCAGATGATTGAGAAACCAAACGCCACACTGATTCACTCTCAGGAGCGTCGGCCAACGTGTTGGACAATGTAGTATGTTGCGGTTAGTAGTGGCTTATTGTGTTCCAGTCAAACACTCATTCCAGAATGAGTAGATTGGAAGCTTGAGAATATAGGCTTTATTGGTTTAACAGGTAGAGCATAGAACTCAAATAAGAAAATGTAGATGGTTAAAATGAGTTTAACAGAGCTGAGCTTAATGGGGAGAAAGATATATACCACAAGTAGGGCACTTTAGGGAGCAGTTTTGTTGGCCCACGGCCACAGTGGGCTCTTCACTTATGACTGCAGGTAAACCAGTGCAAGTCGATACCAGCCCTCTATCGGAAATGGTGGTAATCTGGGAGATAGGTTTCCTTAAAAGGTATGGGACAGCTGTACCAAATAGACTCGCCATCCTTCTTCAGGGATGCCGGCGAAAATCTGAGTTAACGAACTCCTGGGATCAATCTGGACACGCGGATAAGACTGGTGCGAGTCGGAAATCCTGCCGATTTACAAGATAGATCCTCATGCAAAAACCCACAGATAAATTAATGTACTTAGAGCGGCATGCAAATTGCTCGCGAGCATTATTTTCCGCCGATTATCTAACACTCAGTGAAGGTGTATGCGTGAGAATCAAGCCGATTTCCGTCCTGGTTATGGTTGCATTGACCAAATTTTCACTTTGCATCAGATCTTAGAACATGTAGAAATGAGCAGTAGACCCACCATTTCTGTCTTTCTTGTTTTGAGGGTGACATTGGATTCAGTTGATCGTGCAGTTCCTTGGCGCTGCCTCTAGTTAAAGAGTATTTCAGAGGAATTCATTTCACTGATCCAATTCATGTATGCGAACAGCGGAAGGCAAGTTCGTGCTTACGGCGATCTTTCACCCAAGTTCACCACAAGAGGTGGTGTTCGTTGGGCTGCTCACTTCCGCTTTCGTTTCAATTTCGTCATTGAGAGGGCTATGACGATAGACTTATCCGTCATGTGAGAATTGTGGCATTGATATTTGCTCAGACAGGAATCCGTCTGAAGTGGAACATGCTGAAAGTGTTGTGCTTCTGAATGAAGATTCAAGTAAGTTACACGTTTTTCTGGGTCATCTGAACGATAATGTAGATACGTTTGGTATGCATTTTGCACCTTCGAGTTGTACAATCCTGTTGCGGGACTGGATTAGTTCAAAGCCGAACCTTGTTCTTGCATGTGAACAACTGGATGGGGTGGACAGCTTTAGCTATTTGGGTAGTTGTTTCTCACCTGGCGGTCGTGTATCAGATGATATGCCTTCGTGCATACAAAAGGCCCGATTGGTATTCGCTAATTTAAGGTCTCTGAAGCATCAGTGTGACATCCGGTTTTCGATCAAGGATCGATTATACACGGCAGCAGTAAGGTCGGTATTGTTCTACAGTTCCGAAACATGGCCATTAAGAACAGATGTGGGAGGACTTTTCATGTTTGAACATCGTTATCTTCATGGTACCGGTAGGATTTAGTGGGAGAATTTTGTGAGCAAGGCACCAGATCCGGGGTCCTAGGGTTCCATCTTTAGAAGAGGCACAGAATCAGGATAATTTGAGGTGATTAGGACAGGTTTTGCGCATGCCTATAG
>LUCM01001516.1:0-15285 GCA_008360955.1 Fasciolopsis buskii
CAGCGAGGAATCGGTACCTTCCACAAGCTCATATTACACTCACAGCTATCATCGCTCACTTCTCTATATCGTCACAATCGTTGGGACGAAATCCTGAGTAAACAATTTCTAGCAAACCACATTCGCGATTTAAAGCTTCCTTTTATATTGTATGAACCCGCAAGAGCGGCTGACGAACCTATGTACGCAAAAACTCTTTATTACTAATAATCGAGACTGTCCCTCCAGACCACAATCAACATAAACGCCAAGAGGCGCTAGTAAGGGTTTGTCGGCTATAGAGAAACTATTTGAAGGCATTCAAAAAATCTATCACAAACATCAGGGAGACATCCCGCTTATCAGTACAAACAAAGTCGCTATGCAATAAGCAAACCTTCTTATGGATTCGCAAACACAAGGTTTAAAAAGGCTAGGGAAGATTCTAGCTCTTGGGTCGCTCAACCCAGTTCGGAAGACTTCCCATATTTTTCAAAAGCTCGGCTCGCACCCAAATCCTCAACTATTCCGAACTTCCTCATATTTAATAAGCTCACGCATTGGAGTCCCTGTAGACATCGCAGAAAAGCCTTCATACATATTATCTCTCACTCTGCAATTAATAGACAATCGGAACAACACATCTGAAATAACACCCCCATGTTAACTTCGGTTAGATTCATCCTCGCATACTAGTTCGACGTTGCTGGCAATCAACCAATGTGGATGAATAATGCCAGGCCATCCAAGGAGGCCTGGCCATGATGGCATACCACCAGTTTCTACTTTCGCACCGCTGGTCACAGATCTTCCGCCCTGCTTCTTAAATCTCCTTCCCGCATCTCCTGTCCGCCGCTACTTTTACGTCAAATGGTAAAACATCTTATTGTTCCCACATCACAAAAAAGCGGTTCCATAGCAATGAAACACTGAAAACTTTCGCCACCAATTAAACAACACTCCAGTCCTATCAGGCTTATGGAAAAGATTGTTAAAGAACAAACTGATTGATTTTCCTTACTAATCACAGAACTTATATCCACCCCCTCCCAACAGGCTTCCTGAGGGGTCCGATCCTGTCTCACCTGCCAGTTTGACTTCTTGAACTTGGTCACCCAAAGTGGCCGGATTCCCGACCGGTCCCGATGCTCATAATCTATTTAGACAATGTCAAAAGCGTTTGATCGCGTTTCCGCACTCCCACTTTTTGCCAATTAGGAACCTATGGAATAAGAAATCCCCTCTTAAATCTTGGCTTAATCAATCCTACCTTTCCCCATCGGCTCTCAAGGTAGTCAATAATAACGGTTATTTTCCCCAGCCCTCTGCTTATTCCAGCGGGGTCATATCAGGGAGCGTTCAGGTCCCCTCCTGTATCCTGCTATACATTAAATGTTATCTTTAAAGTTAATTCGTACATGGCAACACCATTCCTGGTTTGCCGAATTGACATTAAAATAGTCTACCTCTTTTGGAGGCTGCTTCATTAGCTGCCCACTTTTGACAACTTATCAATGAAAGATCTAGAGTATCTTGATAAATGATGTTTCCAAAGTGGCTTTTGAAGATTCTCTGCTGACAAAAGCTCTCTGATACATATAATTGCCAAATGTTCTCCGGGCGCCCTCGTCCATAAACGGTTATGGCCATCCTTAGTATCACACACATTAAGGAACTTAGGGTGCAATTAACTCCTGCTACTTTCAACTTTCCAACGAAGCAGGCCCCACTATCACAAGTACCGCTATAGCTAAAAGAACCGCCACAATGATCTAAGGGCATATCCTCACTAAAGACTGCAGAAATATCACCTTCAAGTCCACATGCTAGGCCCACTTCGAGTACTGCCCGATTATCAGCTTTACGACAACAAATAGCGTAAAGTCGATCGAATTGCATCAGAAAATGTGCAGCGTGCGCATTCACTGTAGGAATCATCCTAGGTCCCTGCAATATTAGCTTAAACATATAGGGCCCAGATGCGAGATGCTTTGGAACTTGAACCATTTGTGGCTTCGTCGAGTTAATTAACCTTACATTTCTCATTTAAATTCTTTGCCATAATAATGTCCACTCTACTACAAACGTCACACGCGACGCCGATCGTCCCCCCAATATCCACTTCCTAGTAGATAATACTCGTTAAGAAATACCCCTGAACATCGACTATACGATCAGGGCTGAATTCTCACAGTTTGCCTAACTCTAAATTGTGGAAAACTCCCAGTTTCCCTGCGGTCGCTGCCAAATTTAGCCGCAGTTCAAAAGCCCATCTGGCAAAGTTATTGATGATCCAGTTCTTAATTAAACCTGACACAGAGCTAAACATTGACCAAGACGAGGCTTACGAACAATGGGATAGAATTTTAGTTTTCGTGACCGAAATGCTTTTCTGGAGATCACCATCAGGGATTCGGCTTCCACCTCTAAACTTACTTCACTTTATACACGTCCCACTAAATGTAAACTTTTTGACCTCCCTTGTAGTGATGATAACCCTCTTTAACCAATGCCTGAGCAACTAACTCTCAAAATTATCCCAATGTGGGTAAGACGAAAAATGGTCAAGCGCACCTTATTTGTAGGATCCAATGCTCTGATCACATCCCTGTGATTTAAACACCAGCCTGTTACCTCATCGCTGCTTCTTGCCATCATTAATTCTCTTCACCGACTTGGCGGAGCTGAGTAGGTCGTTGCTTGGCAGCCCCTAAAACATTCATCTACGCCTAAAACATGCTAACCAGTTGCCTCAATCCACGTTACCACACTTTACGGAATAGATGCACTAATTGGTTGTAGGTATGTTAGTCGGAATCCAAATAATTCAACCATGACCACAAAGCTGGCAACCCAAGGCCAGACTACTTTTCTCTCTTGCTTTTCAGATGTTCGCATCCGCAGCAGACGCGCTGCTTACGCTCCCGTCCTCTTAATGGCTGATCCAAATCTGCTATCCTATCATTCCACGCTAGGAACTTATTAAACTAGAAACTGGCTGCTCAGTTTCTGGCCGTGGGGGCGGTCAACGGTAACTGACGGATTGTCGCACTGGATATCTCAAACTAACATTTCTGAGATCGATTAAAATCGCGAATTGCTGCTAGTCTCCGGGAAACGGCTTACGCGCCTCATATCCCCCACCTGTTACTGCTGACTAGGATCAAAAATGCGAACAATGCAAATGAACAGCATAAGAACGACATTCCTTGCTATTGGTATTTTAGGAGTGTTCATACACATAAACCCTCCCTTAATGCTGAACGAGCCTCTCGTACAAGCTTACCAACCATCCGTATGTAGATATTTAACATATCCTTAGGATTCCGTAGTCCAAAGCTTCAAACAAATTTCCATCCAGATACTTTGAGACAATCTTTTTCCAACATTTTGGGCCCTTTGTTGTCAGCTACGTATCTCATCCAATTTGCCCTGACGTTCCGCCTGGTTTTCAACCCATCTATCCAATTACCAGCATACCACTGCTTGTCAGTCTCTTCAGCTTCAACGTTTCCGTCCATTACGTAGGCGCTTCCGACGTTTAGTGTCTCTAGCCATATAACATAATGCACCGTCGGAGATCCGTCCATGTTGTGTGCCAGCAATGAGCATATTTAGTGCACATAAACACGAAATGACTCGTTGACCGCTACTGGCAAAGAGTCCTAGTAAATACTCCACGGTCTTAAAAATTGAGTTTTCTACATTTTGCTTCTCACAGGCAGCAGCATCTCAATTAACCTTCCAGTGAGCTTCTAAAAAATTCAAAAATGATCCCAACAAATTATCACAATAAAATTTAACATATAAAGTATCTGCAAAACATCATTGAAAATATTCAAATTTGTAATGCGCACGCCGCGTGCAAAACGGGAAAATTTAAATTAAAAAAAATAATACGTTGGAACCAATCGGAGAGTGATTTGCAGGGCCACGGGCTACTAGCGCACACCAATCGACCTCTACTGATAGATGACTTCTGTGCAGGTAGCCTAAGTACGACGAAGGCTTTGGACATGACCTACACAGCATGGCTACTTGGTATGTGTTAGTAGTAGGAGATGGAATGTTTTGATATATTTATTCCTTCACCTTTTTATTTACTCTTTCACGTCAATATTTTTTTATCTTTTCGTTATTCAATTTCATGTTTCTAATAACCGTCTTACTTTGTTCTTCCTTCTCGTCCTTCGTTTTCCTCGATATTTTTTTCTCTTTTCTTGCTCCCGATGCCTTTGTCTCTCTTCGTGTCTTTTTATTTTTCGTTGGCTTGTTATTTTGTGTCCTATCTGCCTTGTCATTTAAAGGGTTATGATTACCGAATAGCACACGGGCTTTGCGCACTAAAGCACTTTGACATGTGCAACAGTATTGTTCGCTTTGTATTTCTGAGCCTCGGCAAAGCACAGTTCGCAGTAGACCTTTTTCTTAAATGGTATGTTCAGTAACCATGCAGGTTGACGGTTCTTGGGTCACTAGGATCTGATGGTATTTTTCTGGTAGGGCTAAAGGCATTGACCACCGAGCCTGCTGCCACTTTAGCTGATTTCTCTAACATATCTTTAAATGAAGGGCATCTGCTTAATGGAATTCTGCGATTGCCTCTTGTTCAAAGGAGCCTCTCGGAAGAACCCTGGAAACTATTCCTGTTACATCGGTCGGTCAGGCCATAGTGCCCCCTAACTGCTGGGTGTGTCTCGCGTAAGGTGGCGGGTGCAGCGCCGGTATTCTGCTACCTCGGGCGTGCTGATGAAACCGGAGCAAGTACAAAGCTCCGCCGCAAGGTTCATTGACGGACTATAATGGATCAGGTTCGGGAGCGACCCAACATCTACTTCCTGAGCGTTACCGGCGCACCAGAGAGATACGGGATCAGCCTGATCAAGATTCACAAGCGCGAGGTGTCCAAAAGGGAACTCTTCGTATCAGGTGGACCACCGTACACAGGTGAATTCCTTGACTCTGCAGAACCCGTGGTATACTGGTTCTCCTTTGACTTATCGCGTCATGGAGAATGATCAATATGCAAGGCGGGTTAGCAGCAGAAATGGTGAAAAAGTAGGCCGATGCTTTTTTGAAGCATCGTCTTGATAAACTCTGGAAGCCACCGAGGATAATATTATTTTCCATACAGAAGCTTGCACGGCATGCTTTTCCTTTCCCGCAAACTTCGAGAATGTAAGGGCCAGGGAAACGGTTATCTCCATCCCCGATTTTGCAAAGGAATTCGGAAAGCGGAGGACGAAATTTGACTGCCGCCCTAATGAGACTTGCTCGGTTCTATTACACTCCAAGTTTCAGGGTCAATTCTGGAGGCTGCTCCACATGCAATGGGGCCCGGTGGATGAGACACTCTTTCCACTACGCTCGCGCATCAGACGTGTCATAAAGAGACTTGCATCGTACGTTCACTTAATTCTTTTTCCAAAACAAATGGATGAGTATTCGTCGCTCGCTGGTGCCGCTTAATTCATGATGGGCTTGCTGTGTTTGCCGTTTGCAACATAGCCAATATAAATCATGGATCAAACTTTTGTTTTGTGAAACTTATTATTCTCCCTGGGCGTTCAGGCCTTGAATCAATCGACTATTTGGTACCGTTTTATCATAATGACCATGTAGCATTAGATGTCCTTTGGCAGTGGAGTGCAAAATGCGTCCATGTCCAACAAAGCGATCGTACCGTGCAGCGCACACACATTTGAATTGGTTCACAATGAAGCGATATCTATGCTGTGTGATCCTAACGAAAGCTGTGTTCCGAATGCTCCTCGGGAAGCAATGTTTGACGGTTATTTGCACCTGTTATACACTCATTCACCCCTCACATCGCCACGACCTTATGCCAATGGTCCATACTGGTTCATCTAGGAAATTAGACAGCCTCCGAGGTGACGGAGAACGCCTGGATAGTTTGCTGTAAATACCAACGGTAACGTGATGGATACCAGACGGTTCAAAACCGTTACATAGCATTCACGATTAGGAATCGACAAAATGTTGGCCCCTTCCCTGCCCCGCATTCCTGGGAATCTTTTTGCTAACAGTCGATGCAGAACCAGATCCACAGCGAACCCTATTGACCTAGCGGATGATTTGAAACTTCACTGTGACGGGCATGTATAGTGCTGCTAAGCTGACAAGACACTAAGCATCGGTGCACACCTCAAACCAGTCCTCGGCGAAAGAATCCCGTCAAAGTCACCCAGCTTTGGTATTTCCAATGTTCACCGGACAGGAAGTTCAAACAGCCCTTGGCAGTGGGCGATCAAGTAGTACGACAGTCCACAAATCATTCAACCCTGAATATCAATGATCTTCGCTGGAGAGCTTGCACTCTTCTGTGAATTGCAAGAGCAAATCCCTGCCGTAACAAGTTAATTTACCGTTATTCTTTTTCTTCCCACCCAGTATACTTGCGGAACGAGTGAACTGCATTCAGCCATGCTAGCGGTAATGTCAGCGAAATAAGTCATGTTCCTGCTGCATTGCGCTCTCCCTCAGATAGCATTCACGTCTCACAGAACCCGCCTCCGCTGGCCGATGAGCTTCTTTGTCCTCGATGCCCCTTCACACTGGCGACCTTCAGTGTGTGAACGCTGATGTATGTAGTGTTTGGCTCGTGTACTGGAGAACCTATTCATCGGTGCGTTTTATCCAATAAACTTGACCTCAATGCTCCAGCTCTGTTATCAGACCGTTACTTACACCTATACCTTCCGCGAAGTTTCATCTATCCCTCTGAAAACCCCTGGGCTGCGGTTCCTTGTGTTGCTGGTAATAGCGTAGTTCTCAATTGCGGAACCGGGATTGCACTACTTCAGTGAATCAAAATCGACAGCTGTCTGTGCGCAGTGAGCCTTAGAAGTTCATGCAGAAAAAAAATTGTCTCTCTAATAGATGCAATTTGCTGTATACGCTGACAGACAGCAGCCCAGATGCAATCAAGGTAATTTTCTATCAAAACCTGCATAATCTTTTACGTACAACAAGGCGGGGTGATATCGTGATGTTGGCAGGGGACATGAATGCTAGAATAGGTCGGCTGTCCTTCAATGAAGCGCATCTAGGAGGTCCCTTTGGCTTCTATTCCTGTTGTTCTTGAGGCGGGAAGTGGTTATTGGCTTTGTGCTGAAGCCATCAATTAATTCTCACAAGTAGGAGCTTTAGACTTTCCAATCGACGCTATGTCACCTGGTGCTCATCTTCTTCGAAGCAGCTTTGGACACAAATCGATCACATATCTACTAACTACGGATGGTGGGGCTATCTGTAAGGCTCGGCCGTAGTGGAACACTCCTCTAGACTCCGACCGCATGTTAGTTTGCACTGAGCTGCTTGCGGGTTTTGATGGGTGCTAAAGAAGCACGGTTAAGCGCCTATCAGACTGCGGCAAGCCACGTGATCCGACTCCTCCACCAGTCTATCCAAGCGCACTTGCTGAAAAGCTGGGGTTGTCCCCAAATAATATTAATAAGAATAATAAGAAAAACAATAATAATAACGTATATTTCTCGATTCGCGAGAGGCATGCGCAAGGTAAGATCAAGTTTCTACAAGGATGGTGCAGAGGAAATACAAATAATTGAAATGGAGAGAGAGGACGGAGTGGGAGCAACCTTGAGCTATTTCAGAAACACACTGGAAAATGAAATGAGATGCTGCAAAGCAATGGGAATGTTCAAGTATTTCAATGAAAAGCAATAAATGGAAAAGTTAATTTTTCAAGAACACAAAGGGTTTCCTGGGACTGTTTGCGAGCAGGCAACTACGAGTCATTTCGTGTTTAAGTGCACTAAATGTGCGCGTTGCTGGCGCAAAATATGGGCGGAGCTCAGCGGCTGATGTTGAGATATGGCCGGAGTCCCCAAACATCAGCAGAGTTACGTAATGGGCGGAGACATTGAGCTGAGGAGATGAAAAGCGATGGTAATATGGTGGTTGGATGGAAAAGGTGAAAACCAGGCGGAACTTCAGGCAAAGCGGATAAGACACGTATTGAACAACAATAACTCGTCGAATAATTGCTGAAGGCGGAGGACGACTGTCAAATTTGTCTCAAACTATCTAGAGAAAATTTACGAAGCTTCGGGTAAGAAAAGCCCAAGAAAAGTGATAATATTTACATATGGACGGTGGTAAGCTGTACTGGGAGATGCGTCTGATAAGAAAAAAATGTGTAAGAACACTCCTTAAATATACTAGCCAAGAATAACCTCTATGCTGCCACTTTGTTGTCGCAGATTTTGATCTTAGTGAGCGGTACGGATGTGGAATATGAAGTGCGCGAGTAGTTCCGGAGGCGGTGGTAGTCGCGTTTTTGCTCAACTGCAAGAATGCAAACTGAGATATCCAGTGCGATAATCCGCGTGGTTTCCGTTGACCGGGCCAGAAATGGAACGCTGAAAGTTTGGGTTTGTCCACAAACCAAGACATAAGTGGCCTTTGGTCGCTTATCAAATATGCCTTGCATTCCTCTGGCTCGGCAGGCTGTGGCCTGACCCATCACGTTTTGACACCCTGCATTTCTGCTAAATCCTTTCCTCTTCCTGACGCACTTTAATGGGTCTTGGATGGTAGCGGGTGTAATGAGTCACAACTCGCCACGGGACGTGGACTCAGTGCTCTCTTGCATGAAGTTGGCGGGGTTTGCCGGTCTCATCGCGTCTTGGAGATGGAACGTTGTGACCCTGCGGGAAATTCCCGTCGTTTCACTCATCGGATGTACTCTTAGGAGACCATCAGATATTCAACCTGCATTGCCGTCGAGTATGCTAAGCTGTTCTATATGGTAACCAGTCTGTCGTCTTTGTGATGCAGATCTAAAAGGTCACCATTTTCTTTGAGAACATAATTTCCGATATATTTGGAAATTAAGGCCATCTAAGAAATTGCGGGGCCAAAATTCTTACGTGGCTGCTAAAGCGTTCACAAAACCTCGCTGTGTGTATGGCTGTTTCCTCTCTCGGTCAAGTCTGTACAAAATTATGAACGATATAAAAGATTTGACTTGTTAATTTTGTCTTTGGGTAACCAATAAAATCGCGGCTGTTTTGTATTTACCCCCCTCTCGCTAGCGGTTTAGGTTAGCGGCTTGAATTTTGCGCTGATTTTTGTGTCTGCTTTTCCCCCTGTAGTTGAGCGCCTAGGGCATACGAAGGCCGAAAAACCCATCACCATCTCAGGGCTTGGTTTATGTTAATTTCCTCCCGGGCCGCAGGCTTATGTTACTACACTATTGTGCGACTCCCAGTGCCAGAGTCTTGCGCTTCGGTGTGGTGTGTTGATCAGCCCGAATGGGAAACAAGATGGGCGGTGCACTTTCAAGCACGCCAGCACTTTCCCTTGATAACGGGCAAATTTGGGGATAACTGAAATCTATTTTTTCACAAAAGTGATTGCATTTTTTTACGCCAACTTAAGAAGATCACAAATATATATGTCAACTGATGGTAGCGTTGTATTTGATCTATTTTGCTTTCTCGAATCGGGTGATATGGTGACCTTGAACGTGCGCCCAGCACTGTTTCGGCAGTCGGCGGCTAGCAGTTGACGCGCAGCGGATGATTCCACCGCTGTTTTCTCCTTTCCGCTCAAAATCCTGGCAATAGGAGACAACTGAAAATTGCTGGTAACAGTGCCTCAGAAGATATTGCCGTACGAAATGATCACCTACGGGCGTATATCGATTCATAACCCCATAGACGGATATTTGTAATGTTTTCCGTGAAAAAGCACGCGCTTTTATATAAAATGATCAGTGCGAGTGAAGGCGTCTTTTAAGTTATGGACATTAAATCTTATCCCGGAAAATCGGTTCTTATCATTCGATGTCGTGGTTGTGATTTTCCGGTCATCGGTGCACTGTGCACCAACTACGTGTGGACACTCGTCGCACGGATAATTTGTGAACAACTGTTCCCGTAAAGCATCTTCCCTTTCAGTAGATGTAAAAACGGCGCACAGATGTTTTCGGCGTATGAGGCGTGCCAAATACCGCGTAAGTTTTCGTCACATCCTTTCAAGCATACTTTCGCTTATCGAAGAAAAAATGTTGTGCTCCATGGAACGCTTAAGGAAAAGCTTAGGTGCTTTGTCTGCATCGTAGATTGCCTGTCGGTGCTGCTGTGGGCTTCTAGTAGCTATTCGACATCATAAATACCACCCGTTAACAATTCGGGAGAATTAAACCGCCTGAATGACACTATACGAGCATCGGAAATGTTCAGCGGCAATGGAAGTTGCACTGCTTTTCAACATAAATATCAAGTCCCTAAATTCGGAAGTTATTTATCTCAACATTTTTGGGTTGCCCGCGTCCTTTGATTGGCTGCGCTACAATTCTGTCGTCTGTTTTTCGTTGTGGTCGCCGTTCGTCGCTACGAAAGCTCGGAATCACTGTCGCTTAAAATTCTTACTGTTCCTCAACAAGAGCTGGGAACACGCGCTGCTGCATCCCAGCGACCTTGTTATGCATCTAAAAGAGGCATCTGTGCTGGCTGGCGGGCAGCCCTTAAATGCATCCTTCCAGCCGATATGTTCATTTCGGTATTGTAGAATACCAACATCTGTTCTCTGTTTACGAAAATGCCGGGTCTGTCCCTCGCAATTCAATCACAGATCCATGTTCACACTTGTGTAATCCGCATACAAGGATCGTGGCTGAACCCGGATATTGGTGCTTTACTCGTGTCAGTAGAGAGCTTCACACTCCATCGACAGGACAGAGTTTCGAACAAGAAGCCTGGAGGCGTCATGGCAACAAATATAAACTCCTGGTCCGGCAAGTGCGAAGTTACTTATACGTACTAGCTAAACGGAATTGATTTTCTCGTAACACAGTAACATCTCAAGTTTTCACGCTACACCATTACAATCATAACGAACCATTATATTGCCCCTTTTAGCTGGCAACACAATATCCCATTTTTTGACCCTTTTCTAGCATTAATTGCCTTTTTTCTTGGAGATTGCTTCCAACATAATACCTGTGCATTCACTGATGCATCTACCCTACCACCGACTGTGTTTCATTTGACTGACCTCTGCGTTTCTCCCACCAGAGACAGCTCCATTTTAGAGTCGGTTATTACCGAAAACCCTGATTAATTTACCCTGGAACTACATGCTCCATTTTCAGGCAGTGACCATCGTCTGCTTCTGTTAAGGTCCAGTATATACTCTAGGTCAGCCTTCTGTTCCTTCAGGCAAACAGGTCAAATACGAGATCGTCTCCGTCACTTTTCAAACAGCGATCTGGAACTTTTTTCAACAATCCTTTTCACGTGCATCTGCTTGTTTCCATTTTGAACTCCTGCCCAATGGCATTGTCAGTCTTTTCACAGAGACGGCCAAAGCAGTGCGTTTGATATCAGCTACCGCCTAGAAACATTATTCCCCTGAAATGGCGGTACATCAATTCAGACACTGAAATCTCCAGGAAGGCGGAAGGAGCACTCCTACAAACCCCGTGATAACTCAAACGTGCGGCACATTTGCACCCCAATAAAAGCTGAAGTCAAACGTATCGACACAATATTCGCCAGTCAACTCTTGAGTGGTACCGTCAATGGATCTCCATGGAAAAGCACTGGATTATGTGGGAAGGAAAAGAAACGTGAAAGGTTGCGCGGATGTCGACAGCATCTATCATGCGTTCGTCCATTCCTTCATTTTTATCTCAGCCAAATTTAGACAGGGTGGTGATATGACAGCTACAAGTTTTCTGGGGAAGGAGTGCTTGAACTTCTTTAAACTTACCTCAGAGTTCGGTCTTGACAGACTGCCAGTCTTTTTAAGGCATGGCGTTGTGGCATTTACTTCCCTGATTAACTCATTAGCCTCGACCTGCATCCTTGACTGCCGCAGACCCGCCGTTATTATTCCCGTCCCCAACTCAAGGCGGTTTCGTTTCATCGCCATGGCGTCTTTTGGTCTTAAAGTATAGAATCTTGGCGTGTTTAGGCGCTTGCATTACTCCATATCCTCCAGACGACCCTCTTCAGTTTACTTATAACTCTAACAGGGTCGCTTTGGATGCCGTTCGCCTCCCTTATCCACCACATTTCTATGTCCTTGGGCTTGCCAGTGATATCTGTGCATTTCACCTTTCTGGACCATTCGTCGGCGTTCGATTTGGGCCCATGGTCTATTCTACTTCACAGACTGGAAACATTTGGTGGTCCCATGTATTTATTAGCGCGAACGATCCCAGTACACCCAAATTGGCGGTAACACTTCACAACCGTTGACTAAGAACTCAGGAGTGCTTTGGAGTGATGTTTTCACCGTTTCTTTCGTCTACTTGCATCAACGACTTATCAATGGGCCCCTTGTTATTTATTATTTATGCTGATGATGTTGCCCTGTCTCAAGCCGTTCCGAGCAGCGATTGGTTTCAAAATTTTACAACAACCTGTCATCTGTCAACGATTTGTTTTTGAAATTGAGTTTAAATCTCAACACATCTAAATGTTTTGAAGTCCTGATCTCTCGATCAGCCTGTCCATCCGAAAAGTCTTCCGTCAACTAAAAAATGTACGCCATGGCCGATTCTATGAAATATCTGGGAGAATATTACTGACAAAAATTTGAAGTGAATTTCTCATACGCAGAACCGTGTAAAGAATCCCCGACGGTTGTCATTTCAACTCAAAAAGGACCAGCACTACAAAGTGAAACAAAACACCATCTCCCGTTTTCCATGCCAATGTGATTTTCGGACACTTCTTTACCATTCTCTTATTATTTTTCAGGTTTACCTAGAAAGACTTTAAATTTCTTCTCTGGGGATATTGGTTATTAGCCAGTTGACCTGCATACCACTAAGTGGTTTGTCCTTCGATCCATGTGATCGGCAAATATCAGCATGTGAGAAATTCGCTCACAAAATTCTTTCAGGTTCCACACATCCTCTGCACAACGGTCGTTTAACCTGGCGCTATCAGATTTCAATGCGACCCACTTTTCGTTAAACATCCTCTAAAATCAATATCCACACGAACTTCACTATCCCATATTCAGCATGCATTTTGACAAACCTTGAAGATATCTTAGCCAACTTCCCAAGCAGCCTTTTACATTATGCTCTGATCATTCCTCAATCGGTTTTTTTATTTTTACGAGAAGATGAGTGTAAAGTTTTACTAATTTTTTCAAAATGCCTTTTGACTGAAATGCCGAAGTTTTGTATGTCAAAGTCTACACAGTGCAGTGCAATACAAATGAGCATTACTCAAATTGCGAGGGGAGAAGACAGTGGAAGAATCTCTGTAGCGGTTGCGTTGGTGTACCTCACGAATCCAAACCGAAGCAGGTCAGGAGGAAATTTCCCAGCAATAGATTTAATGGGCCAAAAGTTGGAAACCACTCGGAGTACCTTACTGCTCATTACGTAATACCGTTCCAACGTTTCGAACGCTTCAGCCGTTTACGTCAGAGACTTCAGACCTGGTCACCCAGCCTGGACTGAGAGGGTCATACAACGCGAAACACATCCCAGTTACATGAGACCTTTATGACATCTGGTACCTGCATTAAGCACAAAAATCAAGCAAGAAAACGATACACCGACTCCCCGGCTGACAATGACATCCAGCTTCTTCTGGAAATACACTGGATACGTTCAAAACGCCGAAGATGTCAGCCACAGCGGACACAGTCGCTGTAAACCTAATCCCGTGACGATGGACCGATCTCCCACGCCACCAAACCAGATATTTCATAGAAAATTCAGGAGACAAAAAGCAAGCACCTTTAAAAAGAGAAGAGTCACAGACGGTGATTACTCTAGTGATTTTGGTGTCGCAGATTTTAATTCTGCTTTATTTTTCGACAAGAGTCTGCGCCCTTTGAGGCCTCTTTAGATTGACGCTATTTGAACTATTGCACGGTTAAAAATTCTTCTATGGCCGGTGAAAGGGTCATCAAACCCTGCTTTGTGGTTGGTTATTTCAACTGTCGACTGGGGCCACTCCACAAACCAATATAACAGATAGAGTTTAGTTGACTGCTGGCTTGTGTTGGTGGGTCATCAACAAACGCGCTACGGTGCCCTGTGCTCGATTTCTCTCCCTCCTAGCGGATTGGGCTAGCCGAACGAATTCTACGCTCCGTTTCTGTGTGAGTGCCCATTCAAGGCAGCATCTGGTCCGTACTATTTTGTTGTGCGTCTACGGGACGTGAAAGTTCAAGTCCGGATCGTTGTCTTCAACTCAGTGTTAGTCCTGATAGATCGCAGACGTTGTTCTTGTGCTGTTGTGTGATGTCTAGTGCTGACGTTTTTGTGTGTCGATCAGTTTATCTGGTTAATACAACGGAGTTCATTGTTGAGTGTGCTCTGGAATTTAACGGTTGGCAGGCTGTTCGTGGTGAAATTGGCTGATGTTTCACTGAATGGTGTTTCCAGGGGCTTCGTTTCTCCTCCCCTTTTGTGTACGGTGTGAGTAATTGATCTCCCAGTTGTAGTGAACTCCACCGTATGGCAACTCGTAGCACTTATAAACTGCGTGAGTGAAACACAAGTTCATGATTTGAGTAAAGTAATTCAACTAGCTGCACCTAGTGTCTCGTCAAGCTATTTCCTGCACACTTCAGGGGATGAGGCGGTTCAATCTGTGGGTCAATGCGGTGTAGGAATAGTGTTAAGTGACAAAGCAGAAGCATTCTTTTTAGACTGGATCCCAATCAACAGTCGCTTGTGCCGTGAGACTGCAGGGATCAGTCGGGGTCCGGAAGGATATTAGTGTTGAGCGCAGTTTATTTGTTATTTCGGCATACGCTCCAACAGACTGCAGCATTGACATGGAGAAAGACGAGTTTTACGATGTCCTCGTCACCCTTGTTCGGAAGAGTAAACAGTCTGACATTGTAGTGGTAGCAGTTGATTTTAATGCACAAATTGGAAAACTTAGTACATCGGAGGCCTGTTTAGGTTGGCGATGCGCATTACCTGCTGAGCGAACAGATACTGGAGACAGACTTCTCCAATTCTGTGCAGTTGCTGGACTGAAGCACATGTGGCTTCGGCCTGATATTGCACTGAATTTGAAAGGTCGTGTGCACTGAGCCGCAGTGCGCTCAGTTCCGTTGTACGGTTGCGAGACGTGAATTCAGCGTGTGGGAGATCCTGGTCGTTTGGAGATTTTCGACCACCGATGTCTATGTATTATGTCTAGATTAGATGGAGTGACCGGGTGAGTAATGTGGAGGTCAGGAATCTAGTACTAGGTGCCGGCTCTCAGAATAGCTCGTTTCATCGTATGAAACATAGTAGATTCCGTTGGTTGGGTCATGTGTTGCGTATGG
>LUCM01001517.1:10046-37885 GCA_008360955.1 Fasciolopsis buskii
CTATCGTCCGTCCTTGCTATCTCAAATGGGAACAACCAAAGTCAACCTGCACCGAGTCTCGTTTATTAAGATCATTACATATTTATGGGTTGCCTCGCTTGTATTACCGTGCCTGCGCGACTCCCATTATTTCATCGCTAGTTCGGATCGCCCTTTGATTGGTCCATCTTGTTCGCTCCATTTTATACAATTTAGTTCATGGCGTTTTTCTGTCGAATCCGGACTGCTATTTCTGATCGCTTAGGTCAGCTCACGATATGGCTCTTTTTTCATATTCGCACTATTGTCTATGTCGGCTGTCTACTGACAGCCAATGGGATGGCGCGATCTCACTCTGGTCTTGCGTTTTGCACTTGCCCACTCTCTGGCAAGATCGGGCTACATTCACCCTGGTGTATTGGATCGCTATTTGTCTGGCACGGCCGGGACGGAAACCGGCTTCATTCTCACATACATCCTTCGCGAATACTAGATAATCGTCGGCGGATAATACCCACGACCACGCATTTTTTTGTTGCATCCGAGAAGACGGAGCTGCGAGCATCTAACAGTGCAGCTGAGATCGGGGATATCCATTGTCCCCGAGGCTTATAAGACCTGAAATCATGCGGGGCGGTTGCCACTGTGCGCTAAGTTTCTTTGATCTGCTCCCAGTGTTTTCTCGGATTCTGAACATGTTGTTCAGATGACAACCACATTCAACGTGCCGACTGGGACTCAAATTGGCCATTATCATCTAGAATCAGCTGTCCAGGACAAGTGGCGTTCGTGCTATTGAGACCACAGATCAGGCGCAAACAAAAGCGAGTTCGGGTCAAAGCACAACCTGAGCCCAAAGATGTGGACCAGAATAATTGGCAATCCTCGACTGATCCACGTACCCGTGGCCGACGGAAATGTGAGCAACCTGAATCCAAAGCTGTGAAAGCGCAAACGGCCGCCAAGTGAGCCGATGTCGCTTTTTAGGACGAAATTTGACGTTAGTCCGAAACAATTTTTTGGTCAGAGTTGACTTGAAAGAGGTAGTATTCACTGTCGGTTCGATCGACTGGAGCAGAAAATCGGCCTCCGATATGTCGTTCCGTCTTTGCTAAATAGCCGAGGTGAGCGTTAGAAACAGCAACAACGACCACAACGTCCGTTGAACGCACACTTCTCAGTAATCCCCACAACTTCTGGTGGAACTCATCTTTCGCCTTAGGAGAGTTGCAATCAGTTGGTGCATAGACGAATGACCACTGGGATTTAAATCGACTGCTATCGCTTCGTACGTAACTGTGTAACTGGGATTCAGTCTAACGGTGCACGCTTCGCTCGCACAATCTGGCCGAGGCCTACGCCAGCCTGGCCACGGGTTTTGTAAACCTAATCACCCGACACGCGAAAATTGAAGCGAAAGAAGTGAAGTTGTACCTGGGCTACGGAGAGAGTTTACGGAATCAAAGCATTGTATGTGCATTTCAGAGACACGGCATACATCTATCTTGAAAGTTTCAAAAGTTCTAGCTAGGCCACATAGTTGCCCTATTTGGCTGATTAAGCAGACTTTGAATCGGCTAAATGATTTAAACACACGTTTAAGTGATGCTTGCGAGCTTTTTCTTCCGCTTTCTGTAATAGTGCCATCAGACAAATTCACTGAGCTGCAACTTTTTTGTAGGCATCTTGCGGTCTCTACATCAGAAGAACGAAAATTCGAAGGGTTTTCGGTTCTAATCTCCTTACCTAACTCGGAATGTCCGTTTCCTGTAAGGATTCAGCCTTGAGCTTCACATGGTGTGATAACTTAAAAAATACGATTCAGCGAAATATTCTACCAGTGTAAATCTACAATCTATTCTCATTTTTAGAAAAACGATCCAGATGAGAAATCTTTATTTAGAGAAGCACGAACAGTTGATAACGTCAAGTTGAATCCGCTAAAGTAGACTATGCGCAAGCGCATCCCCGTTCAATACATGCCAAATTAAATAACAGAAAGGCAGAACATAATCGAACATTTGCAGCTACAGCTTCAAGATATAACCTTCTGAATGCTAATAACGGATAATCTACTATAGATTTCTAGCCGTTATAAATAATCTATTACAAGTGAGCTTCTATCTCGGTCTGCAATATTTTTCCGTTCGCTGCTTTTCCGCATAAGCTGAATAGAAAACAAAAAATGAAGTTCGCTTGGTGAAGACGGTGCTTGAATTACTTCTGTGTGAAACCACACTTGCTCCCATTTTTATCAGACCTGCGATTTCACCACGACTAAAAATGACCCGTAATGCCAAATGGCATGAAATTGGATGCAGGATTTTTAAGAAACAGGTTGTCCTGACTTCATTTAACCCTGACTTGACTTGGCTAGATTTGATTATCGTTCATCAGCCATATAACATCACCTTCGGATGTTAAGTTTGAGAGGTCCCGAATGTATGTAGAAAACGTCACATCATGATGACTAACTCCGCAAGCGAACCACATAAACAGTGACTTCTGCCGAGATCAGTTCAACAGTATTCAGCAGGAAAATACGTTTTGATTAAGAAAATTTCGACACAGCTTGGAGACGATACATTATGGTCTAGTAAGGACGGCCGCCAACTTATACTGACTGTCGAAATGCGTAAACCGACTACCAGCGCCATTAAGCAAAAGGTATGTGTATCGGGCCACGCAGTCTCACTTCGTTATCGCCAGCTGCTGGGCTTTTAGTTGCCCGAGCAAAATCCATATTCCACGGAAAGGTCGCAGATCCAGATTTCCATAGGTCGTAAGATGTTTTCCTTAGGTTAATCAGTAAGATCACCTTCAAATGTGGATACTGGATCAGTAAGGAAGGTATTAGTCCCAACAAAATACCGCACCCATTGTTTGGATTGGTTTGGTGTCCTGATTCGGAAGATGGATTTCGGTGCAGTGCATCTGTTATTCCGGAGCTGTCACGGACGAAATTCCCAGTACCACTTGTGACGGAAACACCACGGGCGTGAGTGAATTTACTGGGGAGCTCATCCTCTTCGATTTCGTCGACTAAAATGTGGGTAGTACCAGACATTAATCCTGGATCCGCATAAATGGTGCGAAGCAACACACCATGTGTACAGAAAGTCAAAAGTGTTCGGGGCGAGACTCTAGAAAGAAAGACACACACAACGGCACAGTTAATTGAGGAACCGTAAATAAACGATGCCTTGGTCAACAGACGAACAAGAAAAAATAAATGTCAAGGAAAACTATAGCTGACAAACACATGAGGTCGCATAAGAGGCTACCGCCTCACTTTTCAAATTTAAGGTGTTCGTAGCGATCGTTTCGTCCTGAGGATGGTTTGTTCAAACAAAACTTGAACGTTTCATTATGGGATAGTAAAAAAGCCATTAGGAGCAACTCTATAGTCAATGAATTAAAGTGAAACACTACACCAAATATGTAGTGATGAAGCGTTCGTGAGCTTAACGCCAAGCTCAGCGATCAGAACCTCATGAAAAAGGAAAACCTTAGCTACGACCAACACAAATTTCCAAATCCACTGGAGTGAGAAGCATTGGTATTGCATGAAAAATCAGTTCGCAGATAAACCGAGTCCTTGAATAACGAAGTGGTTTAGTTATTTGTTAGTAGTAGGAGATGAAATATCTCCATGAAACAATTCACCATGGGATACATCGCTCAACTCGCCATTAGGAAACCATGGGAGCACTGTTCAGCGGTTTCATCCTTGTTAGGGATCATCAGCGATGTATACTCGCCGTGCCCGAAACGGGACGCGAAACAGAGACAAGGGATTTCGAGTCGAACGCCCTAGCCATTACGTTACCGTGCAGGCCCTGAACGGGTTGCTGAACTTCACCACATGATGCTGCACATATCCGTCACTGATTTCCACGGCCACAGGCAGCTAGCGTTCGACTCAAAATCGTTCGCCCCGGGTTTGCGTCCCAGTTCGGGCGAGGTGCGCATGCACTGCTGATGACTCCTAACAAGGATGAGACAACTATACAAGTTTCCTAAGGGTGAAATGAGCGATGATATCACATGATGAATTATTTCATGCTTTAGTTATTGTTGGTCACCATTCAGTCCCCACTTGGCGGGCACGAAATCGTGACACTCCAGCGAAGAATTTTAACTTATTCGGTTGAAACTCCCATTCTACTCCTTAAACAAATACCTCGAGTTGTTTAACGTTCACCCAGCAGTTCTGAGTCGTCCAATTTTTGTTTATCTTCAAGCATTGAATCTTTACTTACTACGGACTTTATAAATCGTGACACTTTCTTTGAAGATTTTGGCCTTCACAACCGCGAGTGGCTGGTAATTATCTCTGACACTTTGATCATTGAAGGGGAAGCCAAAAAAACCGTTTATCCTAGCTATCTGACCTTCCTATGCGCGAACCTGGTAAATCTGGTGATCGTGGCCACATTTGATCTTCTCCTCAGTTAAATACCTTGTCTCTACTCAAATATTTCTATCCCTTCCCCTATTGCCTCATAAGACCGCTGTATTATTATCTTCCATTAATTCTATCCAGTAAAACCCCCCACCCACCTCAAGACGCGTTTTTGTGAAGTTCAGCCGTCTGGGACGGCTTCCATGGCTGCCAGCTTCACTTGGGTTCCTTGCTAAAGCTATCTCTCGCAATTTCTGTCCTATCAATTTCCCTCCCATAGGTAATTATTTGTGAAACACAAGAGAAATCTGAGGTTTTAGCTTCTCGGTTTGCATCCAATTTCACTTTGTTCAATTTCTCTACATCACCAGCTTCTTCCTCTTCCACTGTCCGCCTTTTTACCTCGCATAAGTGGCAGGAGGATCTGCCAAGGACTGCCTTCTTTGAACGTTCGCAAACCAACCGGTTTGAACGATATTCCACCCGTCGTCCCTAAAATGGGTGCCCCTAAGTTGGCTCCTCTTCCACGTCGTTTCTCGGAACTTTATCTCAAGCTGTCTACTGTCCCGACCGTTTGTAAGCATGTCCCAGCTTGTCTATAATACTAATCGCAATATTTTTTCTGCATGAACTCACTATTATCCAATTTACTACACATTTCCTATTTCGAAAGCATTTGAAAGTATCACTTCCTACTAATAACGCTTACTTCTCGAACGTGAAAGAGAACTGAACTAATACTGGTACTAACCCCAATTTCGTCGTTCGAACCACGACCTATTGTCTTCTGCCTCACACTCCTTGTCGGCTTCAGTCGACAACCACAGGGAAACACTATTGGTCTTGGTAAATATATCTGAAGCTTTCAAGTGCATTTTGCGTGAAACAGCAAACCCTTGGATTTTCCCCTGTTCTGATTTCTTAGACATCAAGCTTCCTCAGAAAGCGAACCATCTTCGCCCTAGTTGATAGAGTCATGTCCCAGTCACTTCCAGCAAGCGTCGAGGTTTTCCAAGGTTTAATTCTTTGCTAATGTTCTGTTTTCTATTTTCAACCCAATCTATGCCTTTGCGGACGATGCCACTCACCAGTGTTCTCTTTCTTATCGCACTACTCGTCAAACAAACACCAACATCGACGTTGACCGTGATGTCACCAGCGCATTTCTACATTTTGATCATGAGCACCCATGCCCCTATGACTACAACAAAAAAATTACATTTAGTTCACCCAACGTTGCGGTCCTTCCAGTTTCCTTGAAACGTCATTCTTTCTCCTCATATCTTCCCTTTAACCAGTCTATTTTGAGTTACAGAGATTCTGCATCTCGTTTTGGCTTACCTGTTAGTTCTGCATTATCCTGGATTTTCAAGATATCTGGGCTCACCAGTTAAAGCTGATCTCCTATTTTGCTCCAGAGGTTATTTCATCGCAACTCGCTGTAAGAAGCTCAAATCCGCCTCGTACTAGAATGCTGTAATCAGATGCGGGGTAGGGATTCGTCTACTTTGCTTTCTTTTGATCGGGTTCAACAAAAGGCTGTCCGGGTGATCGAGGACCCTTCCGTAACATCTACGTTGTATTCAATAACCCATAGTCGAGCGGCTGCTTCGCCACCGCTTTTGCTCTTTGTAGATCGCCTCGGGAGTTCTTCTTCCTGTAACGTCCTCCGGTCTTATTCATAGTTCGTCAGCAGGACACTCCTATCTTATTCTGGTAGTAGGTATCGTGTATTTTTTTTATCTTCATTTTCTGCCGGACTTCAAAACTGTGGAGCACACCACGCACACATTTCTTGAATTCGCACCCACTTGTAATCGTCCTTTCAAATGCATGGTCAATAAGCTGGCGTTCATGTGAATTTCCCCTATTACAAAATATTTTTGAACACAGGGTTTACTCCTTACATTGCATTTCACTTTATGTGCAATAGAAAGTGAGTACAAATTACCTTCTCTTTTTACTGGTGTTGACGGTATCTGTCAGTCAGTCAAGACCCCGACTTCATCCTTGGATTTGGGGGGAACAGTGGTGTTATTAGCATAGCACCAGATGTTAATAAGCAGCGCTTCTATTCTCAACACTCGTGGGTACCGGCGCATTCATAGTTAAAAAGAAGCGGCAATTTCGATATTTCGACCCACTGGATGTACATTTTTATATCTTATCGTTTCACTTCCTTTATTAATGAAATAACAATGTACATTACTTCCCAGGAAGGGGGCCGCGGCCAACAAATGGCTCTCAAGTGAAGTTGACCATCGATGAGGACTCGAACCCGCGACTCACGTTCAGACGCCACGACCCTATCCTCTTTTTCACCTCAGGTCGGGTTGTAAGTTTTCATTATGGCTTCTCAGCCCTAATAATCTTACTGAATCGAAGTGCAAACAAATCATAGTTGAGCTTTCCCCACTTTGTAGTGATTATTCCAACTCCTAAAACACTCGTTTCTATTAAGCGGCTTATACATTCTCTTCTTCATGCTCTTTGGTTTTCACTTTCAGTTATGCTTGCTTGCCCAGCATACTATGCGATATGTCTGTCGAAATGATATCAACTGTACTAAACTTATGCCGACAAAACGTTTCCCTGTACTTGAATTTGTGCAGAAGCAAGTCGTGCATAAGTTGTAAGCCATTCAACTAAACGACCGTTGGACGAACAGTCCAGCATTAGAATGTCCAGAAGCCTGTTTTTCAGATTCAAGTGGGCTGTAATCAGTCTGCACACATTAATGTAGCCATGGTTGAGTCATGGACAACATCGCTGAGTCTGCGTGAAACTTACACGCAAAGGCAATGTCTGTGTCTGTTCACGTTATGGATGAGAGGTTTCAACTTTTATCTCTTGCTTGCTCCCTAACCACCTTATTTGAGCGCACCCTCTTTACGGATAAGATGAAGCAACTGTACGTCAAAATGTAAATGATGAGCACACTTTCATTATGAAGTTTCAACCCAAAGTAATGGGACGACCAGCACAACTGGATGGCAGTGTAGGGGCGAAAGGAAGGCTATCTTACTTGCTGTTCTCGTACGCGATGATTCAGGTCCTATAAAATGACAAGGAAACCGAAAGAAACGGCTTTTGAAAAAAAAAGCATTTCTTATTTTGTTTTTTTATTAAAACTATCACGGCTTGAACGGTACACTTTGTGGCTCCAGATCTGCAACATATAGTCGAATTAAACGCATCAAACAGTATATTGGAAAAATTTTGCGCGATGTGTCGTTCCACAGTGAATGTTATAGTTGTAAAAACGCAGCGGTTTCGCAGACCTATGTAAATAGTCAAGTGGCACTAGTTTACATGAGTCAAATCAATAGTTTTGTACACAAAAGGGTTTATTTTCAGCTATTTACACCATATCCATGAATGAAATATAATGTGGTGCATGCACCATTTCAAGAAGGAAACAGAAATGAATGACCAAATTTAGATGCATCCGTACAACTAAAGATGCTTGTATGGAACCTACAATGAAGTGACTTACTTAGATTCTAGACGAATTTGATAACCGATTGTCTGTCCGACTGTTTCACCACGTAATTGGGCCAAGCGTTCAGCATTTATATGTGCATAAAGGCGACGTGGTTGAGTACATATCATGCGGCATCTGTGACCTCGATCGTGACAGCTTTCCATCAAAATCTGAATATTCCGAAAGAATACAAGTAAGCCTGATTAGCTGACTTGATAATCAAGCAAATCCCCGGCAGAATTTCATTTTCGGCGCCGAGGTAGTGCGAAAACTAACGTGAGAGTAGGATATTTCGCGTAATTAGGCTTGTGCGCTTACTAAAATGGTATAATTTACTGCAGAGTAACAATGAGGAAACAACCTCCACATTTTCCATCCCAAATTGTCAGATGAAATTCGTTCACAATTTTCAGCAATAAAGCTAAATTAAACGTTGTTCCAATTTAATTCTGTTGCCATATCGGCATAGCAAAACAACTCTATACGGTAGTTGATTTTTTTAATTCATTTCTTCAAATAACAAACCCAGCTGTACGGCAATCAGCGGCAAGATAGTCGAGAATAACGCTATAAGCAATGAACATTGCCGAACGTGGACTGGTCCGGAAAAACATAGGCGGCCGCCATGATGCGCTGCAATGATGTCGAGCTCCATTAATTTTTGAGACTCAGCTCAATTGTAGCTTTATTGCTGGATCATCGCAAAACGAATAAAGTGAGTGCAGTTCTGCGTGTCCGCGCATAGGTACAAATTGGGAACAACAGATTTGTGAAACTCACTCAAAACTGCATGACACAGTTTCACTGTTGAAAGATTTCGCTAGACTGCATTTTCTTTCTGTCCCCAACCTGCCATATGTATCTATTTTATATAAGACTGTTACAGCGACAGGTTTTCTTTAAACATTATCTTTTAGCACGAACATGACGAGAACACCTGCACAGACAAGACGTCCATGTGTTCAAAAGGGCCTCCACTCTAGTAATTCCGGAAGAAAATGTGCTATAAAAAAACTTACACGATGATTGAAAATTGAATATAACATCGCTCCAAGGAAACCAAATTTAGTCTCGCGAAATGAAGCATAACTAAAAAGCACTTCTTTAAAACTCACTGTACAACAGCTTGAACTGAAACATTTCGAAATTTTCTTCAAAATCTACTAAACACCAGTATTTTGATGATAACGTAATAGGGCACTTGCTCCCCTATATCAAAGTCACCATTTCTCGTTAAATAGGAGCAAAAAACAAGGAAGTGACAAATACTCGAGTTTCAGAGTCTCGCACCATATGGATTCCTGACGGACGAGGATTACACAAGTACGATAGCTGAGAGTACTTGTTGTTTCACTGTCTTTTCACCAACTTCAAGTAAAACATACAAACAAAGGCGTGGTACATCGTAACTCTTGTGCAAGATCTAACCAATATGAAACAACAGCGCACGCATACTTTGAGTTCAGAATTTGGTGCTAAATTTGTCCAGTTTATTAGGCGAACATATTATCCTTCTTCTTGCTTCTATTTTTGGGTGGCAAAAATAGCTCATCGATTTTGAAGGAGTAGTTCAGTTCATAGACCCATCTAAAGGTTTCAAAAGTTTCTCCTGGGTTAAATTCACAATAGTACCTCACAACTGCGCTTTATAATAATGGCTTCTTTCCGTTACGTACACCCGTAGTTCTGGTTCTGAAAGAACGTGTGCCTCTGGGAGGTAGACTGGTTGTCAGATTTCGATCAAACTTGGAAGAAACATGTGGATGTCATGGTCACGGAAATTCATAGACAGCGATAATTAATTAGTTTTCCTCCGATTTGGAGCTCCCTTGGATGCATTCATCCAATCAGAACTTCTGAACCAGAATTAGACAGTGTACTCAGCTATAAATCATGAAAAAATTGCAAGAAAAATTGGGAAAATGCGGACATATACTGTCACACGTTAGGATAAAATTAACAACGTGATAGAACTAGAACAATGTGAGGACGCAATAACATAATCCGGATTTGTTATTTACGGGGACCAGTTCAAAGACTACTTACTGCCAGTCCACAATTCACTTGTAAATGAATAAGGGAGGGGCTAACGCTGTTCCCGCACGAGATACGAGACAGGAGAAGTCTGACTATGGGACGAGTTGGACAAGAAAAAAGCTTCGGCAAATGCAGTGTGAAGTGAGCAGTTGGTGCTGGACAAAATCTTTGCAACCTCTTAGCATTCTGTATGTTCCCAACAAAGAGGCAAATTGAACGGCATCCGTTTTGTTTGACGGAGTGGCACTCATAAGTTTGGCTTGTTTACTTTTTCTCGCTCCATCAAAATGACTGTAGTCAACATACTCTAAGGAGAATTACGACGAGCTTTACTGAGCAAGATAGTCGTCACTACCCTTCGTTTGGGGGGGGAGTTATGCAGAGATGAGCTCAGTCAGTCAGCATTCCATACCAGGTTGTCTGGTCTGGGACAATGGCAAACCGCAAACATTGTCCAAGGGCAATTTACACAAACCAAAATGTAACGCACTTAGCTATGATATACAGTGTGTACACAACGTAATACTTCGACTGATGCAGTTTTCGTTCTTGTCGTGATGACGGTTCGTGCAGCCATTTCTCAATCGGGTCCATAAATCAACTGCCTGATTTGGTTTGACTTAACTAGTCATGTTTGGTAGGTGAAACGTGGTCAAGCTCTTCAAGTTGCAGACGACTGAATAGACGATTCATATGACCGGCGGTCAGGCCACGTGTGGCCTGCTAGACTGGCATTTAAGAGAAGCACAATGAAAACCGGATCAGTAGACCAAGCATCGATGATCTCTTGTCGGAAAAATGATCCAGCCTCATCATGAAGTAGGTGGATGAAACTGATTATCCAACTAAACCTTTCGTTTAATCCATTTTTTGTAACGGCTTGCTAAAAACGCAACTTTAAACATTCAATCCACAGCCAACCTCGGCCACCGGTGCAGAAAAACAGAAGTTTAGCCTATTACGGATTGGAATATGACTGCAACGAAAGGAGGACGCAACGGAATCTGTGGCTTGAACCAACCAGAAGCAGCAGCTATGTCAAAACTTTACACAACAGAGGTTGCCTCATCAGTGATCAAGCGTAAACTGGTCAGAATCCAGTTAGGCAGCATACTTACGAATTGCCATGTCGACAGTGCATCCACCTATGTTTACCGGTTACAACAGATCATGGCCCATCATTGCACGAAAAGTGTTGACTAAAGGAATGGTTGGATTTGGCCGTGGCACATACAAGGTGAAAACAGCATCCCCACGTAACTTGGGATGTCGACCGCCTTTCGTCTAGCTTCCATTGCAACCCAGTTGGAAACAAATGCAATAGGAGTCGAAACTTTACTTCATCCGCAGATATAACAACATAATAACATCGTTTTGCCCTACATATTAATCGGAAGTCACGAGAATTCAACGACGGTTCCATATGATTTATTCTTTTAAAGTCCTCGGGGATAATCTATATCTTTTCATGACTGAATTCAGATATGATCCTACTGCAGTAGGAAGTCAAAGTAAAACTGCTAAACCGCGTATTCAAATCCCGAAAAATGCACGACACCTGGTCCAGTTAGGACGTGGCACAATCAAATTGAAGGCTAACTCCAGCGATGACTGACTCGAACCCGCACTTCACTGAGCCTCAGCTGACGCAGCCTTTAAATGAAACAGACGAGACCGTCTAAACCTCACACCTGAATCATACATCAACGGAGACCCACGGATGTAAGAGCTTTGGCTGGTTATTGATAAGATTAGCACCCAGACTAATTATCTCATTTGCGATCAAGAGTGATTTCAGCGTCTCCGAGAAGTTGAAAATCAGAAGTTCCAATTTCCCATGAGCATTTTCCAACTTCATTGGGACTGTTTTCAAATTTGATCTTGAAACGGTATGTATTATTAGCTTGGTGACTTTGTCACGGGCCAGCTGCCAGTCTTTAGTGCATGTTAAGGCTTTTAATTTTGATTGTCAAGTTGTAGATAAACAGTATGAATTTGAGTTAACAACCACCGGAGCGCAATCTATATAAGGCGATTGACAACGTTCAGCAATTTTGTCCTCTGTTGAATGAGCCCACAGTAATTGTGTAAATTGTACTTTACCATTAACTATCAAAAACCCTTTTGTTTCGGTATGTAAATGATGCAGAAGCATAGTTGGCCGGCGATGGCCAAACGGATAAGGTCGTGGGTTCGAATCCTCTCACCGCCGGTCAACTTCCTCACTTGGCAGCTCTCTGCTGGCCGCGGCCCCCTTCCTGAAAATTGATGTACATTGTTGTTTCATTAATAAAGGAAGTAAAACATGAAAAAAAACGAAAAAAATAAAGCGCAAATTTAAATGCACTATTGGAAAGCAATAAACAGTCGAAGTGATTTTCCCGGATCTCAAACGGCAACGACGGAAGAATCCAATGATTTTTTCCCAGTCGTGCATTCAGCCGTTTTTTCATGCCTAAAAGCTACTTCAATCTATTCTCAACAGGTAAACAGAATAAGTAGAAAATTAACTGGAATTCTTCTCCCCAATAGAGCCAGCAAAAAAGGAAACGATTTCGATCCCAAAAGAATCATTCAGAGATAACTCTTCATCTGGTGACATACAAAACAAGTTCATGCTTAGTTTCCACCGGAATGCTCAAAAGTGCCGGACATCATTTCCACTTTCTAGCCGACTGCACTTGTTCAAATAAGGCCCAAACATAAAATGGATCCTAAAGGTTCCCGCAACGGTCATTTCCAGGCCGGTATTTGTTCTATCGTTTAGGTTGATTAATTTAGTCATTCACCAAAAATAGTTTATTTAACATTGGAAAAAATAATTATACCATAAAAAATTTAAGGAATCTACGAATGATTAGATGGCATTACGAAGAACGGCGACATTCAATAAACCAAAAAAACTAAACGATTGCAAAAATGTTTCGTGTCAATTCATCTTTCTATTAGCACAAAACTGTCCCACCTCAGTTTCACATCTTCAGTTTGTACAACCATAATTCGTCGCACCCACGTGCGCTGGCTTTGCGTTTCCACACAAACATTACCTGCTCGGAACGAAAAAATCACGATAATAAAGGATAGAATCGAACTGCGAATAGTAAAGTTTGAAAAACCAATATAGGAAAACACAAAGTCCGAATGCACAGAACGTCACGAGTGGGCACTCATCACATATCATTCACGTCCCTCACCAGCCCCGTGACGCCCAAACGTAGCCTAATTACTGCTAACCTACACGAGTCAGTCCACTGTCAAGGCTTCATACTTCTTTTCAAATGTCATCCATGCCACGCCCGACCATCCTCCCTGCGCGCATCACTGCCTCGATACAATAGCGGACAACGAGGCAAGCTTCAAGTGGCAAGGTAAAACATGCCAACAACCACCTCAACCTATCGATTCCCACTGCCGTTCGTAAGACCGGATCCCGAGAACCCAGCACTTTTCGCCCAAACATGACGTTACCACAAAATCCCCCCCCACCATATTGTAACCGAATACTAGAAAACCACGGTCTGTACACACCCAAAAGTCCTCGATACGTCTGCTCTCACAACCATGTTCCGCGCGCTGAGAGCAATACCAGCCTCACTGTTGCGCATATAACCGACCGCGTTGATCGATAGCCGGATGTCAGGCCGGACGCCAACGGATGCCTCAAATGGGCGAATGCCAATCGGGTTCTGGTATGGTGTGAGGACACTTCATTGATGTGCGATCTGCCAGTGAAATACAACACCAAGTGACTAAATCTCATCCACCCTCGCAAATTGTTCCCCCAAAGTACAAGTCCGACTTTGACGCCATCCAATCCTGCAACGGCATTTTACACTTCCAACGTGCAAAGCACATACCAAACATGCCTACACTATCCTTCAGACCATCGCGAAAAACCTGAGACTTACTTGAATTTTCGCTCAATAGCACAACGTCGTCCGTATATTACGAATCAGACAAGTCGGACCAAATAATAATGACACAACTCTATACTGAAAATTGAGCTATCTTTGCTGTCCTCTGAATGAGAAAACTCCGAAGCAAGAGGCGAAAGAGTAAACCTTGGCTGCCGTTACTTCTCCTCGTGAAATCCTATGTAAAATCCCCTTAAGCACGAACTCGGCGTCGGCCGCGCGCATGCAGAAACTGGATAAGTGGCATGAATTTGTCTGGCATACCCTCCAGTGTAAGCCAGAATTTAACGATCGGTGGAGTCGAATACCGCTTTCAAATCAAGGACAGGAGTCAGGGGTTTACGTAAAATCTTCCTGCCGTGTAACGCCTTTCCTTTGTTCCGAATTCTGCTCTTCAGTAAGCCGGTCACTATTTCTACATCGCTATCGTCCGTCCTTGCTATCTCAAATGGGAACAACCAAAGTCAACCTGCACTGAGTCTCGTTTATTAAGATCATTACATATTTATGGGTTGCCTCGATTGTATTACCGCGCCTGCGCGACTCCCATTATTTCATTGCTAGTTCGGGTCGCCCTTTGATTGGTCCATCTTGTTCGCTCCATTTTACACAATTTAGTTCATGGCGTTTTTCTGTCGAATCTGGACTGCTATTTCTGATCGGTTAGGTTAGCTCACGATACGGCTCTTTTTTTCATATTCGCACTATTGTCTATGTCGGCTGTCTACTGACAGCCAATGGGATGGCGCAATCTCACTCTGGTCTTGCGTTTTGCACTTGCCCACTCTCTGGCAAGATCGGGCTACATTCACCCTGGTGTATTGGATCGCTATTTGTCTGGCACGGCCGGGACGGAAACCGGCTTCATTCTCACATACATCCTTCGCGAATACCAGATAATCGTCGGCGGATAATACCCACGACCAGTTCGGATGCAATGCTCACTAGACTGATTCCTCCGTGGTTTCAAATGCGAATCTATTACTTTCCTTGTAAATCGGTACAACCATCGATTCACACCAATCCTTAGGAATCTCTTCCTTTTCCCAGATTGGTCACAAGAATTTTATTAACTCCGATGCTAAGACTCTGCTACGATACTTGAATAAGGATGGCGACAGTCCACCTGCGCCAGTTGCCTCATGCCCTTTATAAAAATCTCTTTAATCACCTTCATTTCGTATGGGGGACTGGTATTCACCTACATTGGTTCACTTTCAGGCAGGAGCGATAGGCTCATTGTGGCTATGGGCCAACTAAACAGCTCCCTAATGTGTTCTGCTAATTTCAATCTATTTCAGGTTGTAGCATTACGTTAACTCCCGAGCGCTACATTGCTTCTTTTCTGATGCATCTACATCACCGATTTCTTTTGGAAGAGTAAGTCATATGCTTGTACCAAAAATCAGTCGTCATTCCCTTTTATCCGATTTATGATGACATGTACGAAAGACGGCATCCTTGTGAAGTTGCGTTGTATTCAGTGAAAAATGTGATAGCCTATCAGGTAGTCCAGAATCTCTCGCAGTATGCAATGATTCGTGAATAGCCCAAAGCTAGTTTGTGCAATGGGATTAAGTGAGTAGAATGCAAGAAACCAACAGCTTCAGTAATTGTGAATACTTATGTTTCGTAGAACGAAAAAAGCAGAGTGAAAAAATATGGTCAGATATAACTAACCAGAGAAAGCTTCCTGAAGAGTCACCAATCCAATGCTAGGTCAACTAACTTCAGCTTTCGCTCACATAACCGACTTAAATTTCGCGAATGACATCGCCTGGATGATGAAAAGCTTTTACCTAAATAGGCGCAATAAATTGCGGGCGACACGTCCAGTAGGTCGGACTGGCAATCCAAACCTTCCCAAGTGCTTGGCCATTGCGCATTTCACACAATTCAGGCGTACCCTATCGAACTATTTTGGGATATGTCATATGACACGCGCACCTAGTTGGTTTCTTCTTTTTCATGCATACAACAGCGATTCGAAGTTGGTTGGAAGTGGTACGAGGTTTACTTTTGCTGGTAAAAGGCGATACGGGTTACTAGTTCGGAGTTCCAACTTTGCTACGCGCGTGCGACGTCTTCTTTCAAGTGCACAAACACTACCCTTTAAAGGACAAATAAGCGTTGCCATGGCAACATCTGTAATTTGAGTAGGGTGTAGTTAATATATATATATATATATATACGGAATAACAAATTATACATATATATATATAACTTACCATCCATATATACATTTATATATACACAAGATAAACATGTTTCATTACCTGAGGTAAATAGGTTGTCTTCCCTGACCCAGGTGGTCCAAACACAACCAGTATTTGATTTGCATCCAGACTTTGTATAATATGATTGCGGTACGTAAATACTGATGGTAGGTTGCTTGGAAAGGATGAAACACCCCCTCGTTCTGCATCAGCTGATTCTTCCGTACTGACGGGAGCAGGAGGAACTTGTGGCACGGCCCCCATTAATCGGCCCGTTGTCCCACGTTGTCGTTCCTCCCGCGTACCTAAAAAGAAAAGACTGGGAATAATTATTGTAATGAAACCATTGATATATTACGAGTGGTTCACTCGTTCAAAATTAACAGGTTAAAAATATTTGTATGATAGCCGCACCTCTGTTGTCATACAACCAGTAATATGGTATCCCAGAATTCCTAAACTGGTTGTGCGATGGATCTTAGTAGTAACGCCTGGGTGCTTAGATCACAGAAATTCTGAGGAACGGATGGACCATTAAAATGGTTTTAATATGAAAAAGCGCTCAAATTAACCTTCAGATAAACCATATAGCTCTCTCTCAAATCTGATCCCCAAGTGGCGATCAAGCCCCTCTGAACGGAATCCTAGATTACTGTAATGGAAATTTTCGCTCAGCCGAAGGACCATCTTTTCCTTGCCTACCGGTATGTTCTATGCATCACGATTCTCATCAAAATGGGTGTTTGGGTCATTCATGTTGAAATATCTGAGCAGCCAAGCTATTCGCTTGTTCAATCCATATCCTAACTCTCTGTAACCTCTGTGTTGCCTGTGCTAGTATTCATGCGGGCATCTTTGATTTATCTCCACGGAAACTTTTGCATTCACGTCTGCTTCAGCTTCCTCTGTCACCATTCCCTTGTGACCTAAGAAAGTAAGCTCACCACCTGAAGTGAGTTGACACTTGGCACTAGGATCTAACTTAAGTCATTAAAAGTATTCTTCAATGATGTCTTTTGAGAATCACACAGCAGTTCTTCGCAAGGCTGTATTTTTCCGCTTTATTGCCATCGTCTAAAAACCACCGTTTACCTCCACTTCCCCTTCGGCCTCCACAGTATGCCACCGTATCCCCTTCGTGCGTCACAACCGCCTTGTCTATCCTTTCCCATTCTCGACCACCCAAACATTTGAACTTTTCCGTTTCTGCGGCCAATTCCTTTATAATGTCACCGCCATCCAACTTATTCGAAGGGTTCCCCCTCGACCGCCATTTAAGTTTGCGTCGCTATTACCCTTGATAGTTACCACATGTACAGTTCGCCGTACATCGTTATCACCATTCCCACTCCCAGATATGTAATCTAAACGCTCAGTTACTTCGTATTTCCCTGTCGATTGGTCCGCTTCGATCGCATATCTAACCACCATTTGAAGCACCGCGCGACTTGCCTAAGGGTGGCCTGTGTATCCGATTCCCCGATACTTTTCGGCGTGAACTGCTGATGCGTCGGTCGCAGTTATTCATGATTGTAAGATATGTCGTCGTACTTTGTTTGATCCGCCGTGTATGCTGATCTATCTTATAACACAAATTAAATAATAATAAAAGGGATGAACTCCATAATCGAACGGCACACTAAAAAGGAAGATGCTTGTGGGAAACATCCTAGTGAGATCCAGCTTGTTGACTCTGGCTTTAAAAACAGATTACTCCGACAGCTGTTAGTGCACCAAAGGCTGACGATCATTTTGTTCTTAGATATTCATACAGGATTTGGCTGTGTTGATAGATCTGCCTTCTGGCATTGTTTGTTGGGAAATGGAGTACCTGAGAAGTACGGATCGGTTCCTAAAGATTAGCATCGACATACCTCAGGTCGCGTTACGGCTTATGGCCAGCTTTCACCACACTTTGTCGTCTTCAGTGGAGTACAGCAGGGCTACCCTACATACCCATTTTTCTCAACTTTGTCACAGAGGATGTTCTGCAGAACCCTTTACCTGATCTTTTAGACGATAAAGTTAAGCTCCTGACAGGAAACAGAATTTTCGACTTAGAGTTTGCCGATGATATCGGGCAGGCGATTGAACGCGCGTTAGACCGCTTGACGATTTTGGTATCCAGGCACACCACGTGCTAACCTCCTTCGGAACGGAAGGCACTTATTCAGGATTGGCAGGAGACCGAGACTGCACTCACCCTTTGTGGCGATCGGGTTGAGGTAATCAATAGTTTAAATACCTCGGGAGTCTAGTCACACTTGGCCGCGTTGTTGGGGCGGAGGTCACATCACGAACTGCGAGGACCAGAGCAGCTTCGCGAACCTACGACACTCGTGGCGCGCCATGACATCGGACGTTCCATCAAGGGAACGGTATAGAATACCACAGTTCATAGTGTTCTTCTTTACCGTTCCTAGAGTCGGTCTGTCCGCGTTGAGGATGCTCGGCGACTTTCTGTTTCCGACCAACGATCTCCCCGAAGCAACGGTCGTATCTGATGGGAACATCGGGTGAGCAGCGACTAGGTGTGTTTTCGTGTCTTGGGTGCAGACAGTTGTCCTCTGACTGAGATAATCACTCACTCGGTGCCTCGGACACGTAATGCATATACCTACCTTTTTGCACGTGCTGGGTAAGGTTGGAAGAAGCGACCTGGCCGTGAGCAATGATTTGGAGTAGAGATATGAATAAGTTCGCTTTGGTTTTGGCCTAAATGTGTGCTTTGTATATATGGAAAACGAAAGAACTCTGAAATAAGTTTAAAATCCATAGATGAAAACTTGGTCAGGATGACTAGCTGCCTGAACACAAGAAAAGAGAAATTCATGGTAATGGGAACTGCGGAAGCGTGTTCAAAGGAGCAGAAGCGAAAATAAAAACGACTGAAAAGAAAGTGAGGGAACCCCTCGGCGATGTGCAAGTGACAGCAGGTGAGGTAAATGAGGGGTCAATAATCAGACGAAAGGCTCTTCGGTGAACCCGATCAAGAAAGAAAGAAGGGTAGACGAAGCTTCACCTCACACATGACTGCAGTAGCCAAGCATCGGGCTAATATGAGCCTTGTATAAAAGGAGGGTGGCAGTGCAAAAAAACAACTAGGCGAGCAGCACGAGAGGCAACTTTCAACCCAGAAGGGAACCAGCAAAGAGCAGAGTTTATGGACAAGCCCAGTAATGAAAGTGATTCGGTAGACTGAAGAGAAGTCGAGTCAAAATTTAACCAGGTAGAGCAAGGTAAATGTTTGAGTGAAACTGAAACCATAGAATTCTTGAGAGGATGGAAGTAGATCTGGTTGGCAGAGAGCCCCAACCATAGGTTCACACCAGATCGGAAGAAAATAGTGCACTAACAGTGTGACCATGGCCGATGTTGATAGTGGCTTGACGAGCAACTGAGCATCATCGTTAAAACAAAGAATATTAGAGGATGATACATGATCTTCAATAAATAGAGGAAAAAACGGTGCTTACCAGCATGAAACTTTGGAGAACAGCATTCACAAAGAACGGCTGAGACATAACCCCATCAGCTCAACCAGAGAAAGTCCAGTTGCTGATGAAACATGATAGCCACGATGCGAGTCGGATGCGAAGCTATTTCGACAGTAAATGTTTAGGTCAACCTCGACCGAAGGCCTCGGAGATGCCTAGCGGGACCATGTCCATTCACTTTCGGCTATCGAGTGTGGCCGAACGACAATGTGAGATGACAGCTAGTAGACTGCCTGCAGAAAAACGAGAGCGAAATCCATATTGGCAATCACTCAGCGGATCTTTGCGTTCGATGAACGGACGCAAGTGGTCAGAGATAACGGTTTCAAAATCTTCCGGAAGCACAGAAGTGAGGATGATGGGTCGATGGTTATTAGGGTCAGAAGATTATCTATATTTTGGGATAGGGAGAATAACTGCG
Source organism: Fasciolopsis buskii (assembly GCA_008360955.1). NCBI lineage: Eukaryota > Metazoa > Platyhelminthes > Trematoda > Plagiorchiida > Fasciolidae > Fasciolopsis > Fasciolopsis buskii. Next base: position 30,000 of record LUCM01001517.1, read on the forward strand.
TTCTCCCATGGAGAGGAAAACTCACTTTGGTAAAGAGGAGACGGTGTAATCTATAGAATAATTTTGAAGCACACATACTCCGGGTGGCGAGGGGAATACCGTTTGGGCCGAGAGGCTTGAAAACGTCCAGATGAGAAAGAACTCGACGAATCTTTGTGGTAGTTAATAATAGGAAAAAAAGCATGGCTACAAACATTATAAGAAGGCCAAGACTAGCAGAGAAGATGGAGTTTGAGACAAATTGGGAAGCGAAAAATTCGACCATGTCAAGCGGGTCAAAGACCGGCGAGCCGGAGGAACTGCGAATGGGAAAAACAGAAATTGCGAGATATCGCATTTGCAAAGAACCTTAATGATCGGCTACCAGTGGCAAATGAGGATAGTCTTTCAGCTTTGTAGCGTACGAATTGACCGTTAACCTGTACGGTGGGCGAGCATTTGGTCCTAGTTTGCACAAAACGATTACATGATGGTTGGGTGGGTGAGCGGCACCACCTCCTGTGTTCAGAGGTTTCAAACGAAATTCATAGTTGCGGGCGTGGTTAAGCCACTCATGAGACCAGGTTTTCCCATGTTAGGAGTGGTGTGGAGTCTAAAGACGCAGTTTCAGCAAAATTAGAAACAATGAAACAACAGATGAAAAACAGCAGTCGCTGTACAGATAACAAAAGAGAAATTCAAGAAACCCATCCCAATTGGCACAGTCGTAGGGCCAAAAGGTGTCTGGAGTCAGGCACTGGGATAAAGTGAGAGAAAAAAGACCCGAAAAATGAGATGACACAATATTCCAGTGAACCAGGAGGAACGAGGGGAGTGATATTAGGGAATGACGAATGAATAGACGTGAGAACGAGGTCAACACTGTGCCATCGGTCTTTAAGGCCATCGGGGATATGATTAGGTGAGTCAACCAATTGACAGAGGTTATCGAATATAGAGAAAGCCTTGGCTTGACGTCCCTTGGTCGAAGTGTCCGATGAGTACAATAGCCAATCCCTGTTCTGGACGTTGAAATTGCCAAGAATGGTGGCTTGGTACATGGGGCCCGGGGAAGTCAATGTTTTAATGTTTGGAGATGATAAGTCATGAGACAGAAGGTCCTTGGAGGATCGGTAAACTTTGCAAAAATTGATTCAAAGATGGGAACCGAATTTTAAACCACGTAAATCGGAAGTCTTTGTTGGACAAGTCACGATGTGGAAGTCTAGAGGCGGCGGCAGATTAATGAATATACGCACAGACACCAGCATTGGAACGGCAGGAATGGAATAAGCAGTTAGGAAATTGAAGGTGGCTTGTGTCTGACGTGGTAGAAACTTGTTTCGGTCAAAAATAAGGCAATAGAAGAAAAAGACTAGGGAACCAACACTTCGAATCAAACCGCGGATGTCAGTGAGAGCGACGAGAGTTTCGTACATGTTCTTTGAGTGAGTGCGCAACGATGAACAAGAATGGTTATCTACTTGAGTTGTAAGATTTATGTTTGATGAAAGAGAACTGGCAACCCAAACCCATATCCACCCTTTGTTCTCCGGTCGGGATATCCGGCGCGTGGTCAACAAGTCACACAGTAACTACAGGAGGATGTGACTCACGCAGACAAAGAACACCACTTGACCTTGTAGGGCCTCCGTTGTCATAAGTGACAAATGTAGCACCCCGGTATGAGTGGCTGTTGTAGATTCTCGGTCACGAATTTCGTGCAAATCATTTCACAAAATGTCAGTGGGAGCTTGAGAATTCCCCGTACACTGTGTTTCTTACTGGACCCTCTCAGTTGTTTACGATGGGCATTGACAACTGCTGCACATGTGACTTTATGGTTTGTTCCCTAAAAGACAACTCTGTTGGGTACGCTCACTATAATCTCTGCAGGAAGAGTTTGCAAGAAAAAGATGTACTGTAAGACTTAGAAGGGGTGAATTTCACCCAATACGGTTTAGGAAGGCAAGTTCACTGGCGGTAAGAAGTTCCGAATCAACAAGCCATTCTCGCATTCAGTTCTAAGGTGTTTGGATGATGTCGACAAAGCCATGGTTGAATGGTTTCTCGCCGCTAGTCACAGCCGTCTGCCGGCAAAAGGAATGCTGCTTCAGAATAGATTAATGGAGCTGGCTTATAATGTGTAGCTCAGAAAATCACTTATCATCAATGACCGGTTGTGAAACTTTTAACAGTGGCTTGATATAACCCAAAGACTTTCGAACAATGATGTTTCGGAAGTTTTGATTTGAGAACCACTAAGATAGATGAAACGAGCTTTTATGACATGAAAACATGCATCGAAATACCATATTTGAGCTATGATAAGATTGACCCAGTTTAGTGTTTCCGAGCAGTAACTTCGTCTCAATGTGCTCCAGTTTTGGTTCCTGACTCAAGGCACCATCTACCTAAGAGAGGAAGAGAACCAAAAGCAGTGAAAGATCACCATCATCAAATAATGAGTTGAAGAACTATACAGAGAAAGAAGGATTTCCGATGCAAGAATGCCACTGATGGTGCGTTGAGACATACCGCTTACTGTCTCAAAATGCCGTCTGGGTGGAACTATCGCACCCAAAAGCGGTACTCTAACTGAACTTACGCGGGCCAATCTAATGGATGGTCTTTTCATACGTTCTTACTATGCTATCGACCGGACCACCTCGAACCATCCTTCCAACCGTTACCTGCCTTGGAGAACAGCATACAGTGGAGTATTCGTTTCGTGGGCATGTGCAAAAACATCCCAACCAAGGTAATTTATTCCCATTTAGTGACTCTTCCAAAAGTTGAACTCTAGTGCGCTCTACCTAGTGTCTTAACTCTGACTTGCTTACTAAAATCCACCAGCGTATTCGATCGATACGACAAAAACAGCGCTATTCAGGCGACCAGTCTTTGCGTGCCTTCTGGCCTCGACAATCAAATATCTGACACAAACAGAAGCATTTTTACTTCTGATCGATAACCAGATGTTATCCCAATCCAACAAATACCTCAAACTGGTTAATGGCAATCAAACCTGCGTACGCCAAGATATTTCGTTCCATATATGACCACCAGGTGAACTCCAACTGACCAAATAACAAAACTAATCTCCCGTACAAAAAAACGTTTCGCTTCGAGTAACTCCAGTCCTGCAACAGCATCCTACATTTGGAACGTACAAAAAGCATCCTAATCTTCCATGCACAGTATAAGGGCAGTGGATTTTGATTCGGTTTATCCATCGCTCCAGTCAGCGATCAATACTTCTGCGACGATATCGCATCGATAACGTCAATCCATAATGTGAGCAAAAACTTTGCACGAGAAAGCCAACGAATAAAGCCAGACCAAATCAGCTAGCTGAAAAATCAACCAGTGAGTATTGACCATTGAAAACGAATATAAGGAATTCAACCTTGATTAATAAACGAACATTTTGTCCGCGCGACTTGGTTAGTGGAATAGATTTCCGATTTTCAAGAAAAGGATGCAGAAGATATCTTTTTCCTTTCTCTGCACTCCAGAGCACACAATAGCTGAGGTAATCAAGAAGACCCTGGAATTTACTTGAGTCATCCCTAAGAAAAACAACATGGCCCACATATTCTAAGTGAAACAGTTTTCTATCTGAGCAAAAGTCAGCAACACTTTTCCCGCATGGGAATAAGGCCACCTCCATCATAATCTTAGTGACAAAGTTCAATAGAAAGGATGAAAGGCAGAAAACTTGATGAACTCCACTTCTCAAGGTGAGCTCACCGTAGGCACAATCTCAACCTTAGATTCTTTAATACTCTGCACAAAACAACCTTATTATTTTTCAGAAATCCCTCTCACTCGCATCTAACTGTTTCTCTTTTGAACCCCTGCTCAACGACAATGTCAAACTGATATCTCTAAGAAGACGCAAGAAGCACTTCTACAAATCTCGTAATTACTCACACATGTGGTATACTTCTACTCTATGATATGACAACTATATGTTTTTCTAGAGACGAAGTGCTCGACCTCCTCCGCACCACTAAAATTACCACAGAGGTTGGTCCTGACAGTGTCTTCAGCTATTTTAGGGCACAGTGCTGTGGCTCTGACGGATGCATTTACTTATCTGGTTAACTCATCATTAAGCTCATCTTTCATCCCTGGATGTTGGAGACCCGTCACTATCATTCCCATCCCAAAATCTAGCAGTTCTACTGCTTTAGCTAAACGTTTTCGCCCCATCGCTTTAACATCTTCTGGTCTTAAACTGACAAGGAGTGCTGTGTTCAAGCGTCCACGTTCTTCCATGTATCCACCTGACGACCCTTCTCAGTCTGCTTTTAAATCTAACAGGTCCACTTTGGATGCTGTCGCCTCCCTCATTCACCACATCTGTTAATCCTTAAACTCATCGCTGAAATCTGTAGGTTCCATCATCTTGGACTATTCGTCGGCATTTGATTCGGTCCAACGGTCTCTTCTACTTCACAAACTGGAAACATCTGGCTGTCCCAGGCCTTTATTAGCATGGCTGTCTGATGGTTTTACTAACCGAACCCGGTGCGCGCGAATGAACGGCAAAACTTCAAAACCTTTGGTTAACAACTCAGGCGTGCTTCAGGATGCTGTTCTATCGCCGTTTCTCTTCTCTACTTACATCAACTTATCAACTAGCTCACCCTGTCATCTGTTTAAGTATGCTGATGATGTTTCCCTCTCTCGAACCGTTTCGAACAACGACGATTTTCAAAGTTTTCCCAACAAACCATCTTCTGTTTACGATTTCTCTGCACGAGCTGCTTTAAATCTCAACACATCTAAATGTTTCGAGTATCTGTTCTCTACCTCTCGGTTGGCCTACCCATCCGAAACGTCTTTAATCAATGCGAAAACACTTAGCAAGGTTGATTCTGTGAAATATTTAGGAGTTACTATTGATAAAAATCCCAAGTGAACTTCTCATATTTCTACCTGCGTAAAGAATCTCCGGCGGTTGTCATTTCAAATCAGGAATCTTCGACGTCGTAAGATGAAACAAAGTGCCATCTCCTGTTTTGTATACCAATGTGTTTTCCAATCCTTCTATACCGTTCTGCTGTTATTTTTCCAGGTTCACTTAAAAAAGACTTTGAAATTCTTTACCGAGGCTATCAATTATTAGCCGTGTATCCTTTGTACTACTAACTGAAATGTCCCCTAATCTATGTGATCAACACTTATCAGCATGTGAGAAATTTGCTCACAAAATTATTTCAGGTCCCACACATCCTCTGCACAACGATCTTTCAAAGTGCCGCTCTCATCTCTACACGATCCACTTTTCGTTCCATATCCTCTAGAATTAATATTTATGGGAACTTCGCTGCCCCATAGTTAGCACGCATTTTAACAAACCGTGACCATGTTTTAGCCGAATTCCTGAGCAACCTGACATACTGTGCTATGATTATTCCTGGATGAGTTCTTTTCGATTTTCTACAAGGGGATGAGTGCAGTTATTTTATTTATTTGTTTTTTCTATTTTATTTTTAGCCTCACATTCTTTTGACTGAAATGCGACATTATTTCCTGTACGCAAAAGTCTATGCAATGCAAATAAGGTCGATCGAATAATGCAGCGCACTATTCGATATGAACATTCTCCATTGGTACAGTGCTTACGGATGTGACATCGCACAAAGTTAGGTACATGTGTTCTTCAAAACGATACCTCTGTCCAAGACAGTATTTCCATCGGTTCTTGGATGAAGCTCCAGTCGTTCCTTGGATGTAAGCGGATTTGACTGTAAAAGCTGACTGATAGCACGTCGGCTGTTCCACGTCAGTGGAAGTCTTATTTTATGGGGGAAAGTTTCCGCGGAAGCTATGCAGCTCACCGTTACGAATCGTCTTTGACCTGATCTACGGGAGGAAGGATGAATCGAGCATAAGGATATGTACAGAAGAGACTTCAGAATTTAAATCAGGTTACTAGGTTCAACAAGGTCATACTAAGCGCCTCTAAAACTAAATTAGGCTCCAGCTGTTACATTTGGAACATCTTAAATGTCCATTTTTCATCGATAAGCATGCCAGGAGTACTAACGATCATTCTAAGTATAGCATATAATCCTGTATACAGCATTAACGAATTTGAAAATCAGGCATCTGATTTCCACTTGGATAACTTAGCCATTTAGCAATGATAAACAATATGGGTTAAGTCAATGAAGAATGTCGAAAAATGTTTAATTCGACGAGGTTTCTGAATGGCGGATGAGCACTTATCTAAATTCGGTTAACGGCACTGCTGGGGGAATTTCAGTTCACATTTTTACATTCTCTTCCAATTTGTGATTAGAATTTTCCGACTATACATGGATGTATTGTGTAAACTGACTGCAGAAATTTTGTGAATGAAACCATGACGGAGAAAACAGACAAGGCGCACAACGGAAAAGGTACCTCTGACATTGTACGATGACATCGCATTGCCAGGGAAATAATATCAAACTAGATCGAAATTTTAAGGCGACCGGATTTCGTGTGGTCCTGCATGAGAACAGTCCCGCGTCCAACGCTGACTAACGCATGCAGAATGTGGTCCCGGTTACTCAACATTACATTTAAATACGCCAATTCAGTTCCTTTCCGAAGCTGTAATGTTGCATCTCAAATACATGTATCACCAGAACTGAATTTGCGGCGTAAACAGAGTGCATGTGCGCTCTTCGTTGAAGAGTCCACAGATGAATCACAACTGTAATGCGCTGATGACTCTTTGTCAGTTGGTCTGAGGCACTCTTAGGAACGAGGGCAGGATGCCACCAGAATGGAAAGAAATTGAAAGCAGTACATGGATATATGCACAAGTCTAAGGATTTTTGGACGAGAGAGTACCGGGTGCGCTTATTCGACTAGCTGCAATAACCGCAAAACCAGTCTTAAGCTCTCGAGGGAATATGTTCACTCTTCTTGGAGCTAAGCAGAATTTCTACATAAATATACAAACATATACTAATCTGCGCGAAAATTCAAATGATTCAAATATGACTCCATATGATGTATTCTTTTAAAGTCCTCGGGGATAATCTATATCTTTTCATGACTGAATTCAGATATGATCCTACTGCAGTAGGAAGTCAAAGTAAAACTGCTAAACCGCGTATTCAAATCCCGAAAAATGCACGACACCTGGTCCAGTTAGGACGTGGCACAATCAAATTGAAGGCTAACTCCAGCGATGACTGACTCGAACCCGCACTTCACTGAGCCTCAGCTGACGCAGCCTTTAAATGAAACAGACGAGACCGTCTAAACCTCACACCTGAATCATACATCAACGGAGACCCACGGATGTAAGAGCTTTGGCTGGTTATTGATAAGATTAGCACCCAGACTAATTATCTCATTTGCGATCAAGAGTGATTTCAGCGTCTCCGAGAAGTTGAAAATCAGAAGTTCCAATTTCCCATGAGCATTTTCCAACTTCATTGGGACTGTTTTCAAATTTGATCTTGAAACGGTATGTATTATTAGCTTGGTGACTTTGTCACGGGCCAGCTGCCAGTCTTTAGTGCATGTTAAGGCTTTTAATTTTGATTGTCAAGTTGTAGATAAACAGTATGAATTTGAGTTAACAACCACCGGAGCGCAATCTATATAAGGCGATTGACAACGTTCAGCAATTTTGTCCTCTGTTGAATGAGCCCACAGTAATTGTGTAAATTGTACTTTACCATTAACTATCAAAAACCCTTTTGTTTCGGTATGTAAATGATGCAGAAGCATAGTTGGCCGGCGATGGCCAAACGGATAAGGTCGTGGGTTCGAATCCTCTCACCGCCGGTCAACTTCCTCACTTGGCAGCTCTCTGCTGGCCGCGGCCCCCTTCCTGAAAATTGATGTACATTGTTGTTTCATTAATAAAGGAAGTAAAACATGAAAAAAAA
>LUCM01001517.1:40229-95328 GCA_008360955.1 Fasciolopsis buskii
TGTGTACACAAAGGAAAACGTGATCAAATCCCCTAATGTCGTCGCAAACGCCATAAAACAGACCAAAACCATGAATTTTTATTCAACATTAAAATCCCTAGCATAATATATACATTTTGCTAACACACCTAAACGTATTCACGCGGGCGAATTCCGCTGAGTAGAAATTACCAGCATCAGTATTACTCAGCTGTAAACAGCAAGATAAACCAAATTGACTGCTGCCTTTTCCCTACAGTTACATGCTTGTACAGAAAGAGTGAATATCGAAGAGGGACAACAAGTAAACCTATACAGGTGGGAAAAGATAAAATGCTGCTATAGCCAACACACGGAACATAGTCTAACTGTACGAGCGCTCTATTTCAATCATTCTGATTCGATAGAAAATGACAACACAATCGCCACTGCTCACGGTTCACTGCCATGTCTTTCAGTGTCTCCAGCCAGCTAGCTGACGGGTCTTTCAGACCCCAACCACGAACACGTGTAACACTCAATTTACCTAGGTCCGATGTGTATTTTCTTATTCCACGTTGCCACGACATCTGTTGACCTTCATATGGCTTCTTCCATTCCTTGGGAAGATGGCAAAATAGAACACGATATGGTAGACAAATGTTCGCCATGCGCAACACGTGAACCAATCAGCGTAGTCTACTACTTTTCATTCACCGAGATAAGGTATTCCTAGAATTGGCACCTAGTACTGGATTCCCAATCTCCACATTACTCACCCAGTCACTCCATGCAATCCTGGCGATACCGCGTAGACATCGATGGTCGAAAACCTCCAACCGACGAAAGTTTCCCACACGCATACTCCAGGTCTGGCAACCGCACACTGCGGCACAGTACACACAGCCGTTCAACTTCAGTGAAATATCAGGCCGATGCCACACGTGCTTCAGTCCAGCGTAAGCTGTTCAAGCCTCCGATATACGTGTGTGTTACCCTTACTGCGGAGCTACCATCGTTCGACGCGCAGCCACCAAGGCAAGTGGAACGGTCCGCAATTGTTAGTTCCTCTCCATCCAGTACCAAGTTTGGGACTACTGTCGTCTAGTCCCGTAAACGTGGTGCTTTGTACTTTGAAGGTGCAAAGCACACGCCAAACCGAGCAACCGACCTCGAGAGTCTGTCTAGTACGCGTTGTGCTTGATCAGCGGATTCGAACGGAAGCATAAACGTTGACTCGAATGATTGTCAAAAAATGCACATCACTTTGGCGAAACTGGCAGGAAGTGAAAACTTGCTGCTGACGTTAATTTGCGCCGGATTGACTGAGATATCTTTGATTGTTCATAAGCAAAAGCAGAGGAAGAATTCACAGGTTAAGTATAAAGAAGCGCGTTGGTACAGTCTGTTGTCAAAAATAGTAGATTCATTACGGGCCATGTCCCATTGCTGCTGGACCTGGCGATTACTGTGGAAGAAATCGACGTCGAAGCTCTAGGGTTGATAAGGGAGACAATGTGCTGATTACGTTTGCACTCTGCCTGAAGGAGCCAAAAGATGGTACGGGGTCTCTTGCAAGTTTCGGTAGGATGAATGCAGTGGAACTTATATCGGTTCCTGAGGCGCTTAACTTGGAGACAGATGTCGATGAGGCTATCGTGGAGATGTGACAAAAAATTTAGAAAGGTTTTTCATCATTGCAGAAGAGTATTGCTCCACTGTAGGAGGACAGGAACTAAGGTAAACCGGACTTGTGAACACCGGAAGTGCGCAAGAGAATTAGGAATAGACGAAAGTTGGCGGGCCTGGCGACAGCCAAATGTGAGAGATATAGGAATCCAGCTGTGAGCATTCATAGAAAAGCAAAAAGAGCCCTCGAACTATGTCTGGAAACGGAATGTAAACGAGACCCAGAGGCCAACCAAAGGGTTCGCTCACAAACATGGCTGAGAGTTTGAAGTTAGGCGGTAGCGATCTGGGAGTGGGATTGATAATAGTAAGGCTCATGAGCGCAGCTTATATCTTACTAGTGTGCCGTCATGTGCTTGTCGTATTCTTGATTCAAAGGAGGCCGCTTGACAGTTCGAAGACAAATACACTGCAAGTCACTAGCGGAAGACCATAGAGGTCGGTTTTCGGCATTTTTTCATCCCCTAAGTAAATAAATTTTTCACTGCGCTATCACTGATGTGCTTCATATTTGCAGATTATGTGAAAATTGTGAACACAGGAAACAAAACCGAAGTGACCACCGAACCACCGAGAGAATTAGCGTGGCATGCAAGTGGGCTTTGTCTCTTAATGCGAACAAAAGCCAATTATTGCATCTTCCGAAGGAGTAACCGTAAAATAGTAGGGCAGGTTATTCACGATTGAAGAAACCAAGAAAACAAAGTAACTTGGAGTCGTAATAAAATTGAACTTTAAGTAGGCTGAGCACTGTAAACTAGCAGCCCACAGGGTTAGAAAAGAACGTTTTAGACCATAATCACCCGCTTCATCTACGATGGTGGACCTGTTTTTACAGCCACAAAAGTCTATTGTTAAACCTCATTTATAATACTGCTTCTAGGTCTGGGTAACATTCCTCAATAAAGATGTCCTCCGTCTGAAAAAATGAGGGAGTCAGTCGCTCTTGTAAATATGGCCAACAGGGACGTATGATAAAAGTTTATACGCATTGTATTTTTCACCTGGATGGAGTTTAACTGAAACATTCGTAGTGGCGAAATATCTAGTGGTTATAGGTGCAGAGGATGTTTTTAACAACTCACTATCCGAAGAAAAAGACGAAGCATCTGTTTCATCTCTTAAAATCCCTTTTTCAGGTTGAACGCAAGAGTTAGCTTCTTTGGTAGAGGTAGTGGACCCTTCGAATAGGCTAATAAAAGGGGCAGATACGTTTAAAAAATGCCAAATTATTTAAAAAGTTGCTGCATACTAAGTGGAAAGAGATTTTCCCGGAGGTAGAACTTCAATTGCCCCTGCATTACTATGAAAGTGAATGCATCAATCTTCGTAGCTGTCAGTGATTGCGAACTGGGTAATTGTTTTTCGGTCACTTGAGCACTACTATTCTGTACAACTGAGCTGAACCAAAGACGACCGTCTACATGTTCCACAGTGGTATACACACGATCCTCCACTGCGAATTGTAAATTACAATTTTCTTCTGATACTTCCAGGTATCCAATTCTCTTACTAGAACAGGAATGTTTCTTTTCGGTCGTTTATTGAGAAGCATCGTAACAGGAGGGTCCGGCCAAACCAACTCTTATTCCTAAAATTCACATGCTTTCACGGAACCAGTTAACATACGAAGGGCCCGCAGCGTGAAAAAAACATGAATTCGAATTGGTATAAGTTTACTGCGATATCTAAAATAGTGCAGTGATGAATAAATAGTATGAAACTATTTGGCCATTCCGCATCCTACAAAAATTGCACCAAAGAACAATGACCAAAGCAACAGCAAATGCACCGGACCCAATAAATCTAAGCAGACCGAAAGTAACTTTTGAAAAATAGAGACAGATTGACAGAAATAGACAAACTGAAGCGGACGAATAAAGCGTTCAGGCAACTTAACGTGGAATCTGACCACATTGACTCCACTGTACATTCCCGCCGCAGCAGTCTTCACTCATTGTGCAAGACATAGTATTACACAGTTTCGGTGGGAACAACATGAAGACAAAACTTTATTTCCATAGATCTTACCATTCCAGGAGTGACTTTCACTTTTTTAATGCCTATTAATGTCTCACATGTTTCCATATCTTGTTGGTTTATGATTTCCCTAAATATTTTGATCCCTATCCCTGCCATTCTATTGCGGGAAAAGTTGTTTAAAGGGAGGAAGCAAACCCACGTAGGCCCCTTCACCACCAACGTAACAACAAGAGCTAGGGAAGTTTGCCACTTTCCATTTTTTGCGGCATCCAGTTTCCATTCAAAACTTGATCTTCTGGCTATCCTTGGATGACCTGTGGTATTGCATTCCAAATGCCTGTATTCCTGTATCAGAGTAGATACTTTTACTTTTATGCGACTAGCTCCTAAGAGAGGATACATTGGCTTTTTGGATGTCTCTGATGGCGGCCGTGCATGGGTTGCGATCTACAGCGACGTCTGTATACCGCAAAATGCAGTTGTTATGCCAAGTGCGCACTCCGAAAATTCACGGAAGACCTAAACTATCCATCTCCGCCTGATGGCGCTAAATCACGGCTTTAATAGACTACTAAAGCAACATTTCCAGTCAAAACAATCATTTAATTGCAAGAAGTGCCTTGAGAAGGACTACCCACCGTAGTCGAGACGTTGGCACATTACATCTACCAACAACGCTGTGTTAGTAACTTCACATCATTCACAATAAAAACCAATACAATACGCATCGATGTTTCGATACACTCCTTACGTCAGTTGTCAAGCTCATTCGAAACGACAAGCGGAGTTCAACAACGATGTTCCACCACTCCATTCTTGTTCAACTTCGTCACGGACGACGTGACGGAAGATACTTTAGTAGGTCTACAGGATGTGGAAATCGAACTGGAAATACGGGAATAGCAGTGTGATCTAGACAATGCAGATAACGTTGTGTGCCTGTATAAACCCGCGGATCAAGCACAACGCGTACTAGACAGACTCTCGAGGTCGGTTGCTCGGTTTGGCGTGTGCTTTGCACCTTCAAAGTACAAAGCACCACGTTTACGGGACTAGACGACAGTAGTCCCAAACTTGGTACTGGATGGAGAGGAACTAACAATTGCGGACCGTTCCACTTGCCTTGGTGGCTGCGCGTCGAACGATGGTAGCTCCGCAGTAAGGGTAACACACACGTATATCGGAGGCTTGAACAGCTTACGCTGGACTGAAGCACGTGTGGCATCGGCCTGATATTTCACTGAAGTTGAACGGCTGTGTGTACTGTGCCGCAGTGTGCGGTTGCCAGACCTGGAGTATGCGTGTGGGAAACTTTCGTCGGTTGGAGGTTTTCGACCATCGATGTCTACGCGGTATCGCCAGGATTGCATGGAGTGACTGGGTGAGTAATGTGGAGATTGGGAATCCAGTACTAGGTGCCAATTCTAGGAATACCTTATCTCGGTGAATGAAAAGTAGTAGACTACGCTGATTGGTTCACGTGTTGCGCATGGCGAACATTTGTCTACCATATCGTGTTCTATTTTGCCATCTTCCCAAGGAATGGAAGAAGCCATATGAAGGTCAACAGATGTCGTGGCAACGTGGAATAAGAAAATACACATCGGACCTAGGTAAATTGAGTGTTACACGTGTTCGTGGTTGGGGTCTGAAAGACCCGTCAGCTAGCTGGCTGGAGACACTGAAAGACATGGCAGTGAACCGTGAGCAGTGGCGATTGTGTTGTCATTTTCTATCGAATCAGAATGATTGAAATAGAGCGCTCGTACAGTTAGACTATGTTCCGTGTGTTGGCTATAGCAGCATTTTATCTTTTCCCACCTGTATAGGTTTACTTGTTGTCCCTCTTCGATATTCACTCTTTCTGTACAAGCATGTAACTGTAGGGAAAAGGCAGCAGTCAATTTGGTTTATCTTGCTGTTTACAGCTGAGTAATACTGATGCTGGTAATTTCTACTCAGCGGAATTCGCCCGCGTGAATACGTTTAGGTGTGTTAGCAAAATGTATATATTATGCTAGGGATTTTAATGTTGAATAAAAATTCATGGTTTTGGTCTGTTTTATGGCGTTTGCGACGACATTAGGGGATTTGATCACGTTTTCCTTTGTGTACACATGAGCAACCTACATATTTTGTTTGACGTATCACTTGTCTTTTATTACTGAATTTGGAACTTGTAAGCTAGAATCTACTTAAACGCCTCTCAAATTGTTTCACCGAGAACTTTTCTGAAATTTTTTGAGAACGTTTTCATTGATCGGGGATGCACATAGCACATCATCTGTGCTTATAAACAGTGCACACATGAAAACAGACCTTGAAAAAACATTGGAAATATTCCGGCTTCATTTTCATCCGTTGAGTTTCATCTAATGATATTTTTGGCGGCTTCCGGAAAGTCCCTTTGCAGGAATCCTCATAGAGTGAGAAATGCGATGCAGCTGGTTCTAATGGTAAGATTTTTGACCTAGACATATTACAACTATCCCTATGGATATTCCAAGCAGTTCGCATAGTTATTTTTTTGCATTTTATTACTGCTGGCAAAAGCTCGCTATTCCGGTCATACAAGAAGTCAAAAATATGGGAAAACGTTGATACAGAGAACATTCGATAGTCATTTTGGATGAATTTTTACACAAAGTTGAAATAAAACATGAATAGATTTGATAATTCTCCTGCGGGGGAAAGTTTTGAGACTGAGGATTATCTTCCCGTGTTGCTTGGGTGCTCCTGATTGGTTCCCATGGCTTATGATAATTGAGCTTAGCAAGCAAAATGCCCAGAACCAAAACCATGCGGTAGATGTAATTTGGCAGAAGATACTGTATAATATGCCAACGTTTCGACTACAACGGGAAGCCCTTCCCAAAGAAAGTTTTACAATCAAAATTGATTGTTTTACGCTTGCCTCGTTGTACGCTATTGTTCGAGGCAGCTAATGGCGAGGAGATGGTTCGGGGTGGCCAGTGGATGACATTGAAAAGAAGTATGAAACCTTGACCCAGTGGACTGACTCGTGTAGGTGCAGTTAGGCTACCAGTCACTGCACCTCTGACAGATTACTACACTTATCTTCCCGGTAGAATAAATAGTGACCTCGCGTCACTTGCATACAGCCTTTTTTCCGAGATAAGATCAACAATAGCAGAGAACCTCTTAGCAGTGGTGGTTGATTTATCCTGTTTATTTATAACATCTAAGAAGTAACGTCTATGTATTTGCTTCATTTATATCCAGCGTCGGATGGAGCCCCAAAACTTGCTTACTTAGTTAGAACTTACTTCCATTTTTTTCTGCTGAGTGCATCAGTTTCTGTAACCGGCTTTTCTTGCAGCTGGTTGTTTTGAGAACGTCTTCATGGCGTACAAGCCACATCGCTTTCTGCCCCATTAATGGTTTTCTTTGAATCTTTTATGTTAAGAGTTATTTGTCCAATATGACTGGTGGTGGCAAAGCGGGTAAGGTCGTAGCATACTGTGCGTGAAGGTGACGGGTTCGAGTCCTCCCATCGTCGGTCAGCTTCTCCACTTGTAGCCCTATGTCGGCCGCGGCCGCCTTACTGAACAGATATATATTGTGATTTCGCTAACAAACTAATCAAACAGATAAACGTTTCCTATTTTATTTACTAGTGTATCCTCGATTATCACTCAGTGGATCCTCCTTGGAGCTGATCATCTTTTTACCAGAAGCTGTCCCACAGAAACCAAGAGTGTCGAAACCGTGAGTTCAGGGTTCCTCGCCAAACTCCCCACCACATAAGGTCTTAAAACTATCTTGGGTCATCAGGCACTTATCGGATTCTTCTACCTGTGACAGAAAATTCCTTCGGCTTCGTTTAACAGTTGGTTCCCTCAACTAGTATTGGTCTGCATAGGCCCTGTTGAAAACCTGGTCTAGGCTCTCAAGGCGCCTACTTTACAGCTATTATTTATAACTACTGGGTCACTCAATCTTCTACCTTTTATGACCATAAGAGCTCTAGGTAATCTGATAACTGACTCCTCTTGGTGTCCGCAAACCACGGCTAAATCGGGGTATTTGGAACGCCTTGATGGATTTCGTGGGATCAGCTAAAAGGGCCAGTTAGAACTGCTTAAACTGTATCCCGTACTGGAGACTACTTGGGGATCTACTCTTCATTTACATCTATCGTCGCGATATGGAACCTGAATCGCAAACGACGTTCCCGTTACGTGACTTTCATCGGACCCGTGAACATCGGCTTACGATCCGGATATGGAATCTGTTGGCCTTCCTATGGTGTATCGCCTCTGAAGACATCCGATTCTGTGGAACTATCTCCAATCTGTTGTGGTGAAAGAGAATAGCTAGAGTGGCTTCGAATGCCGTGTCGATGAGCATTCGGCGAGGCGGTGGCAACTTGCGGATATTGTTGAGATGCTGTCGGAGTCGTTTGCGGCGAGGTCTGCAAGGGGCGCGGCCTATTCTGTCCCCTAATTTCGAAGAAAACGAAGATTTACGCACCTGACAGAGCACGACCCAAGTGCAGTTTGGACTCACTAGAAGTACATTCATAGTTCCTCTTGTTTCTGTTTCAACCTGCGAAGTTCAATGTGTTCGGTCCAATGCTGCCTCGGTGTCTTAGGCTGCATGAGAACCATTTTTACTACTGCCGTATTTCACACCGTTTGCTATGGGCGACCGCTCCGCTGAGTCTACCAATCCTTCTGAGCTAGCTTGCGACACGCTTAATGGCTAAAAAAGTTCAAAAACAAAAGTTTTATGAGAAAACTAGAAAATTCACCGTCAGTTGAACGATGCACGAAGCAAGATAACATCATGTTTTCGTCAGATTCTGCTAGCAGGGTAACTTCCCATCGTTTGCTTGCACAACCTCAGCGTAAATATGCTTTACACCTGTTTGTACTTTAATTATTAATTGCGTTCAAGAATCCGAGTTCGCTCTCGGGGTAGCCGACATAATCCATTGCATTCTTGCTTCCTGTAGTTTCCTGGTTGCGCCGATTAGATTCACTGCATTCCCTTGTTCTGCCACTGCTTTCTAACATGGTGCCGGAGAACTTTGCGTATTAAGCATAAGTAAATTGCTTCAAAGTAATTTACTGGCGCGGGGTTTCCAAGCACTACGGCATCCCCCAAATCGTCCCGAGATGGTGTTTCTTTATTTTGATGAGCTAAAAAATTAAAATGAATTATGTAGACCGGAAATGGTTATTAAATTCTTAATTTACAAAGACCTTAAAATTATTAAATAAAGGGAAAAATTCCGGTTTATCCAGCAAAATATTATTATACTGGAGAGGAACAGTGTTTTCTTTAGGATTTTCGTAATGTTATACAGGTGGTTCGACATGAATTCTTGGGAAGTTTAACATTTTCGTTGCAACTTCTGCAACTGTTTTCGAGGGGAAATCCTTGTGTCCATATCCTTTCAGAGATCATATAATCCCAAATACATCCCCGTCGGGACTAGAAATCACCCTTAAATACTACCCGTAATGTTCCACTCGAGCGCTTTTGGAGACCATTTTCAGTCCCAAATGGAAAGAATCATGAGATTAAATGGGTACTATTTGCGACTGTTGCTGCGTAGGTCCAAAGAATACGTGCCATTTAAGCTAGTTAAACAAAGATGCCAAGGTAGGTGCGTTGAAAAATAGGAGCAGCGGGGTTCATATTGAAATCTAACTTATGCGCCTGATAGAAAATAATGACACCTAAGCATTTAAATTGAGACCGTATGCCATCCTGCACGAACTGAATAGCAAAATAAACCTAAAACCTGACCGAGCATTGTTTGGGAGGAATGCAAAATGATTCAAATTGGTTGCCGGATGGTAAAATCTGAAGCTTACCCAAAACTCTGAGAGCGCAACCCCAAGAGTTTCGCTACCATGTGCACAAAAGCTCTCTCTTTAGCAGTAAGAGAACTTGGGAATGTCAACGTTTCAGAGCGTCCGCTCTCCAACAGCCTTAAAAAGGCTATGATGATGGCATGTCGTATATCTTCATCAACATATGCCGTGACATCATCCCTCAAAAGCCATTCTGCGAGAACTGAAAGCATTGTGCTGATATACTCAACGAAAAATAGCCAACTAACCTCCACTATGAGACCCGCAGTTATAGGTCTCTTTTGATGTGGTCACCGCTCGAGATCGCACGGCATCCACCATGTCCGTGATAAATGAGCACTCGGTTCGAAGAGAACACAAAGCAGCAATTTAAAACAAGATCCAAGGTCAGATCTTTTGTTTTTTTCTGCAAATTGCAGAATTTGTATGGCTTGGCTATTTGAGTTTTGACGCTGGCTGTCACGTTTATTGGATACAAGGTCAATCGTTAGGGTCCTAAAGCTTTGAGTCGGCTCACAAGCGGAATGCTAGTCCCACAGGTTCCGGTGCCTAATTTATCTTCTTGCCCTTAAACTTGTGGACTGAGACGAGAGAAGCTGAAAGAATGGCTCCGGGACCATGGCCATACGAAAGAAATGGATATCATTGACATTACCTCAGGTGCGGTTCCTCGATGAGTCGCAACGTGCTGCTGAAATGGGGAAGGTGTCAGCCGAAAGAAGAAGTTGGAGCTCGAAACCCACATGATGCCGATACTGTTTGTAAATTTTGCGGTGCTCGGTGATTTGACGATGTCTTCGGGCTGGGTATTCAGCATAAAAGTTACTTTTTTATTAGATGAGTGCAATTTAAATCGGATGCAGCATCGTCTTTCGTTCAGTCTCTGCGAGTGAAAGGTCTGGTCAAGACAAAAGATCCACCCACAATTTCTGACGCCTAACGGAGAAACGGAATGATCAAGTCTCTCCTGATTCGGTTTATTGCCAAATTCAATGCCATACGGGAGAGAAGGACAGGGGGTATTCGTGGGACCATATACTGTTTTACGGGCAACTGTTTGCACTTCCGTGGGCTGTTGGCTTCGTGATAGTTCTGAGTACATTATTCATCAACCGTACTGCTGCAGCCGGGAAGCAGGGACGACATATAACCCGGGAGACCCTTGTCGGGAGATGCTCGGGAAAGATTTTTGGATCACGTTCATGGCCCGAAAGGCCGTTTTGCCTGCAAGTTTCTGATGATGGATTAATGAAAGTTTAATTCCCAGTCAGAATAGCTCGTGGCGCTCTACTCCGATTATAGTAGCTACTTCGTTCATGAGGATCGAGTGACGAGGTGCTTTGTCCGTGGACCTGCTCAAATATTTGTCCTTGGTTATGGGGAGATTGAAGCCAATTGAACAACGGTTAGCCTGAATGATAGCCTATAGGAGGAGAATTTTGTTTCCGCCGTAAGTTGTCCCGTAGTCCGAGGAAATCGCAATGCTGAACAGAATGGACAAATAGAGGTCGTCCACACAGACCTGAAACAATACGGACCCAATAACTGATCCTTGATGGACGTCACTGTTGCTTGCCAGAGGTATGTGGATGGCGTTACGCACATTGACGACAAGACTGCCGTCACTAAAAAAGCTCCATGTGAATCAGCCAGTTGGCTTAAGGTCTCACAGGTGTTCAGCTTTCATGGCAACGACACTTGGGGAACCCTTCTGAAGGCTTTCAAAATTCTGCGAATAAAGCACATGAAGTCCGTCTGTTGCCGTAGGCCTCGTTGAGACTATCCATGACGGTTAGCCTATTGGCTTTTCAAGGGCTGTACAGAGGAAATCGTGCCGAGAAGAAGAAATTTTATTTATTTATAGGTGGAAAGGGATTCAACCCTTGGGTGCCCGTTGGCTGCTTTTGCCAGAGATATTGGTAGGAACAATTGGTTTATATCCCTCAAATAGCTGACTGGCAATTATTTTGCTGACTGGTGATATAGTTCCTTTTTCCACGAGGGGTGATATGTATCATCGCCAGAGGGAGCTTGAAAAGAAGACGCAAGCCGTGGGGCTAAAGTCAATGCTAAATCTAAGACGGAAGTGGTCCGGTCACGTGGCTCATCATTGGTCTATACAGCTTAGGCCCCTTAGGACTGGGCTTGGTTTGATTCATGGCTGACACAGTAGAGACTGACCGAACTGAAAATGGTGTTGGGATGGGGATCGGCTAGCATTGTATGTGACGCTGACGTGGGAATTAAAGTCTTAAACCGCTTGGTCGGGCATCGTTATGAGAGATCTCTATGAGTTTCTTACCAATGGGAAGGTAACGTCAGCAATTCCAGTCACTCCCATGTGTTGACAGGGTAAGCCTCATTTTTAAAGTGCCAGTGACTGCAGCCTGTTACACTGCTCTATGCTGGGCCTCAATTTGGTCCTCACATTAGTTTTCAGCGAGAACGAAGTTCGTCCTATGCAAAACCCTTTGAGCTTTAGCTTTGTACATAACCGGGAATCGACATCAATTATGCCGTTATTAGATCGGAAAGGCAATGGCTCCTGAAGCTAAGATTTTCGATGAATGGGACTGGGTTCCATTCAGCGGTGCAGGCAAAGTTCTCAAACCGACAGGCTATCTCCTTGACACTCAAGCCCTGGATTTCGTGACTAAGATGAAGAATCAGGAAGCGATTGAGGACCTGGAGGCTTGCCCTTCTGAAGGAACTGCTAAACTGTGGTGCTTTCAGAAGTGGTGGGCAACTGGTTGCATGGCGAAGTCGGCTAAGTAAGTGATCACTTACATATTGGAGGCAGGTTATGAATAATGTCAATATGCTGCTAATCTTTCTTTTTGATGAAGTTCAGGGGGTTTGGTATGATACCTTCGAAATCTGGTGAATTCTCACGAATAGTAGGTCAACACTGCATCGGAACTAAAATATAACATGGGCTTATATGAAACAGCCTAGTGATACTTGATGCTGGGAAAGTTAAACTCGCTGATGATGAGTAGGTAGGCCATAAATTTCTGGTGAGTCGGCTCATTTGGCAATTTCGGTCTTGCATTTTGCGGCAGGAAGTCAGTACACTAAGGCCAAATTAACGTCCAGGCTGAAGAAAGCAATCGGGGGAAAAATGCAGTCGACATGCTTAAGTGTACCTTGGCCCGTGAGTGATGGAGTGGAAGTGGGCTTTAGGGGTAAGACACAGCTCCTCCAGGCCGACCTTTACCTGAGTCTGCCTCAATAATCAAGAAATCAAGGATGGCTGTTTTTGGGACACGAATGTCGGGATTAAGCTAGGTTTCTGTGACATCAAATAGCTGGGGCTGACTATCTAGAGCTAGTTGGCAAAGTTCTGGTTTGGATGGGGAGACTTAGGAAGCTGCAGTAAATCCATTTGCGAAAAAGCTCAGGAATCTCTGCAGGACTGTAACATACACTCGGTTTGGGAATTGACAAGAGTGGTGCTGGCTGCCTCTAGCAGGGGCTTGAGTTGTCACTAGCAAACCATGCGCGTTGACTTAACATCCTGCGTTACCACGGCGAGTTTGTCGCTTTGGCGAGGGGCGAACTTAGTCAGGTTAAGTGGAGTGGACTGTGGGAGCTGTTTAGGAAAGATGTTTTGTAGGAAGTAAAGTAGGAGGATGAATAATAACTGAAATTTAAAAAAGGGAGTTCCAAGGATTCTTTTGAGAAGTATTTAGCTTCAATGGTGGAAAGACACTGAATGTGCTCTGTTGTTGGCAATGTTCAAGGAGACAACTAATCAAAAGGAATTGAACAGTGTCCAAGACCTGACCGGTTTTTAGCTGATTGCATGTGGTTATTGAGGCAAACGCTATTTTGGGAAACTCCCCGAGCGGGAAACCGGCAGTTGATACAGGAGGCCTATGATTTGGCACATGTTCCTGTGCTGGAGAGGATAAGGTTTAGTAAGGGGATTCACTGCAGTTGTGGCTTCTGGTTACACGTTTCAGAAGTCATAGATAACTAACTAGCTTGAAGGAAAGCGGAAGTAGGAACCGCAAAATATTTTGGGTACACAAATTGTTGGGCTACCAAAGGTGACGCATATAAGTGAAACGAGGAGAGACTCCGTTCAATTAGGGTGATTTAGTAGGCTGTTGGCAGCAGTTAGACGCTGACAGACGCTATATATATGTGGGGGGCGTTTGTTCCGTATTACCAGCGCCAAGAATTGGAAGGGAAACCGTCGGCCAATAACCTTGGGTTGATTGTGAGTGTCGGGCGGTTGGCGGACATATTTTTAGAGGTTCTCTAGCTTGGCCCAGCTTATGCCGAGGCGGTTGGTCCCAATTCTAAGAGACGCGGGTGTCAGTGAACCCTGATGCATGAATGGTGTGAATGTTTGTATGAATGAATAGAATGCGGTACCTTTTGGCCGGGCGTTACCTATGTGTAGATTGGTTATCATTCAGCTGATTGAGAGCTGTAAGGGATGTGCGTCAAAGCGAACCCGGGATGGGGTATGTGCCAGAAGTCTGAAGGTACTAGCGCATCCATTCACCGGCGGAAAGTTGATTACTTGCGGGTTATGTAGTCTGTACCACAAGCTTGAGGGTCTGCAACTACAGGAAAGGCTATTTAAGGGGTGGCTGAACGGTGAAATCAGAGTAAAATTTACCCGAGTTTACCGGTTTTGGCTATCAATGATAGAAATGTAGCTTAGGATTTTCTGGTTGGCATCGAACATGCGTGAAGGAGGGGCGTCGCCACCATCAGTGGAGCAGATTTCCTCATAGTCTAGGGACAGTTTTTACGGCAGAGGGGTCATACAGATAGCTGAGTGGCGGAGGTATGAAAATTTGTGTTTGTTAGAATAATTTCCAGGCAAAGGTTTTGAGAATTTTTGCGCACCCACCGTCTGTAGGTACCTCCCGGTGGTGCTCAGTGTGTGCGGGAGTAAGGACGGTTTAGGACGGTGTGGTAGGTTACTGAAAGGAGGTGAGTAAATAGTGCCTTGAAAATAGGAGCTGAATTTAGCCACCATGAACGACTGCGTACAGGAAGCTTAGTGCTCCATTCGGGCGGCAACGGCCGGGACAGACTACTTCGGAGTTGGAGGTGGGCTTTTGTGACTTTAGTTTCTCCCGCAGGAAGAGTTATGCCAGCGACAACCTTAATGATTTTATGTGGATTGCAGTTGGCAATAGAGGCCTTGTTGTTCATGATGTCTTTGTCGAAGAGCTGGAATAAATGTTGGCCTTTACTTTGTCCATACGCTTCGGAGTCTACACCAGGGACAGAGTTGGTGCATAACGCTAGACTCACTGAGTAGGGGAATTGAGATCAAGGGCAAAAAGGGGATTTACGAGCGAATTCAAGTCAATTGTGTGCTTCTAAATTCATGTAGCTAAAAGCAGCCGCGTTGCCACAAGATTCCTGGAGGTCATGGCACTGAAAATCAATGAGTGTGAGAAGAGTACGGGAACTTTTCAGAAACAGTCAAGGCGCTATTCCAAAACAAATGATTCCAAAATTTCTTCCGAATCGGAGCACTAAGTGACTTATTGTA
Organism: Fasciolopsis buskii; assembly: GCA_008360955.1. Classification (NCBI taxonomy): domain Eukaryota; kingdom Metazoa; phylum Platyhelminthes; class Trematoda; order Plagiorchiida; family Fasciolidae; genus Fasciolopsis; species Fasciolopsis buskii. Next base: position 55,230 of record LUCM01001517.1, read on the forward strand.
CATGCGTGAGCGGACCCCAGATATACGATCAGATTGGTTCAAAACGACAGAAATATTGAATGTGGATCTTTTGAATCCATAGCAGCGATCATCGAAATCGCGCGGTGAGTGCAAACAGAAAATAATTTAAGCGGACCAAACCACGCATCGGATAGAGCACTAAGGTAAATTGCAGAAAATCGGTCATCTGAATTCCGAAAAAAATGTTTTTTCGGTCTACCTTCCACAGCCGTTATCGCCACATCCATCAATCCCTCTTCTTCGGGAATATAGAGGCATATTATTCTGGAAATTTCTTCATCTCTAACTGCTTGAAAGGGACCGTGAATTGCGCCTCACATACAGGAGGGTTGATATTTTTATTTGTAACCGTATTTCCAGCTTAAAGGAGAGTCCAGTTGATGACCGGTTTTAATTTACATCATTTCATTTATGAGTTATTTGTCTTGATGTAGAGCTCACACTATTCCAGAACTGCTCATTGCTTGTCACTGTGAATTGGTCGAAAAGATTTTTCTAATCAACCTGCTATCATAAGCTCTCGGTGATGTCCAGTATATCATACCTGACACGATGAAAGCCAGCGGTAATTCCTGTGCCCAATTTAGGTTTTTCCTCTTCCTTTTTATCTAATGGTACGCAGAAATTATCCCGGGTTAAAAACAGGAATTCAGTTTCGGCAGCATACCGTATCATTGAAGCATAAGTCGTTGACATGCTACGGAAGTTAGTTAGCATGCTCCATGACCTATATAGGAGGCGCTCAGGTGGTTGAAAATTTGTTACCTTGTCCCGTCCATCGATTTTCGTTGTAATTTACGTTTTATGAATATCCGTTGCAACATTTTATTTGATCTTAAGACGACGAGGGTTTAACTTTAAATTTTTTGCTTGTCTACATTTCGAGGAACAATTCAACACCATGGGGAATAGCGGCCCGATGAAACTGGCCACCCAAAGGACTGGCCGGTGACGTCCCCTGATAAAGTTACAACTTGCCATATAATCGATCACGGTGCTTGATGCATTTGGCGAAATATAAAAAAATTGTTGAAGTCTTGGAGAATCGACTGTCCAGTGCTGTCACCTAGCTCACATCAGCGGCGGAAGTCAGGAGCAGGCTGGAGCCGGTCACAAATCACGTTCAGCCATCGTCAACTTTCTCCTTGTACGTTATTTCTGGGACTAGGCGATTCGCTGACTCGGCGTTGTTCGAACTACTTGGGCGTAACAATGACTGTTTTTTACTGTTCCAGACCGCCAAATTCCATAGAAATTGAAATAAACCACGAAGACGGAGTTCATCACGGGTCATCACCCCAGTCTTTATGTAAGACTAGGGGAAAAGATCCAAGTTAGGTGCTGCCCGCTGTAAGCGTGATTCCCGGAGGATAAAATCGTCCAAGGGTTCACCGAAAAGTGGGATGTCATTGGTGTTATTATCCCGCAAAATCTATTGAAATTGCAGCGGCAAAATACTGCTCAATTGAGAGATGCGTAGCCCCCAAAAATGGTTCAACGCGCTACCATTTTGGTGGCCGTTCGGACACCTAATCATCCAGCAAGTCACAAAAACTTCACTCAGGACAGCTTGCCCCCAAACTACCTTCGAATTTTGAAATCACTCATTCTTTTAATTCACTCTCAACTGTCGAGTAAAAGGTTTTATCCAATTTGCGTACGTATCTTTTGGTGAAATACCCTGTGTTTTACTCAAATGATTCTGAAGTTTTGATCTCGCGCGGTTGTCCGTTTCTTCATAACCCGTTTTTCTCATCTGGAGTTGCCTTTCAACTTCATGCTGAAGGTAAAACTCGCGGGTCTTAATGCCACAAGAGTAGACGGTCCAAGAGTCCTGCCATTGTTACAAACAACCAACTGCTCGGTCCAGCGGGCTGGGGTATTCAGTGAGATAAATAATAGATCTGAAGATCTAGAGAGACGACTGACCAGCGGTGCTGCCCAAATGACATCAGCAAAGATAGCCATAACTAAGTTGGCCTCACTCTCTCATCTTGTTAGGTCACCCTCTCTAGAAGACCTTGCCCGGGCCAGTCGATTTACTATGAATTGGTTAGACGTAATGGGGACACCATGAATGCCGCAATTTTTAATATTCCAGACCCTCAGCCCCTACAAAAGCTCAAAGAGTCAATAGTGGAGGCGCGTAATATCGGTCATCACACTGGTCGCTATGTGCGACCACGAAAAGAGATTCAACAAAAAACCTGTCCGCCTCTGATGCAATTCTAGAAAGAAGACATCATCCGTGAATTTACCGGAAAGAAAAATATTGTTGCTATTAGCATCTTATGAAAAACAAGGATTGCAGAGGACAAAACATTTCTCCAAAGAGAGGCACCCCATCTACAAAAAATGAGCCCTCCCGACCCCCACCAGCTTAGGGGGCGTTAGGTAATTTTGCCCTCCTCCTAACTCACTAAACTTATATTCACGATCGCAACCCCAAACCGGCCTTTGAAATTTAAAGTTAACCTGGAAAAGTCACTCTCCTCACCCTCTTCAACCACAACGTAAAAGGTGCATATTGGACCGTTAACGTCAGCATTCAGTCCCTCACTGCGGTCCTCCAAATCCACCCGTAAAAATCCTGGCAAATGTCGGCAAAGGATGCGGTAGGCACGATTTGAACATCCAGCCTGCCTACGCTGTCCGAAAACCCTAAAACTGGTCCCAGTGCCCTTCGCACCCTCAAATCCCAGCCCATTCACTGCACCCCAAAGTTTTCGTCCAAATGAATGCTACCGATGCAATCTACGCCTAAGAGGCCACGCCACGCACCCATCATTATGCATCTAAGAAAAGCTGGTCCAAAGGCCAGTGCCAATTTGATAAATGAACTGACAAACCCTCGAAACTCAGACCTACCAATATATCGAAGACAGACCCCATTCTCCAAGTCAACCGGTTTCCACCTTTCGCAATACCCAACCGCTGTTTAATTTCCTATACCTGAAAAATCGTTTCGCCCAACTCGCATAAGCACGCCACTTTTCCCGGATACCATCAGATGCTACTCCATCCCCTGCATCTAGCCCCACTGCAAACTCACTGGGTGTCACCCAGCACACGACGGAATAAAATTTATTTCCAACTTAGAAACCATGTGAACTATGGACGAAAGTTTCTGGCCTCCTCCGACCACCGCTCTCTTCATTTTACACACACGTCTCCCACTCTATAACTCTGTGCTGTTTCTGCCGAACCCTGTCCTCCTTGGACTACTCCCTTCCTTCCCCAACTCCCCTGCGTATGTCTCACTCTGATCTCCCTAAGGAACCGAACATAGGAAGGCAAAAATAACCATGGCGTCAACGTTCCCTGAGACTGGATGCAATGCGGACGGATTACGTTACCGCGGCTCACAAGTTGGCTGCCCAACATATGTTATGCCCAAATCGCTTGGCTGTTCATCTCCCGTCCACTCACAGTCAGGCCACCATGGGCCGACGATTCCCAACTTAAAGGAAGCAACTCCCTCCCAAATAAACAGGCCCCAAATGAGAAGAGATTGGCTGAAAGTAAGAATGATGATTCTCCCAAGACCCTCAACGAACGAGAGACCGAGTTTCATCCAAGGTGACACCGATTAGTAGAAAGGGCTCTTTCGAGAAATTTTCGCTACTGTTATTAAATGCACGCTCTAAGCTAAGGACAATTCACTGTATCCCTCTTCTTAAACTCTCGTGAAATTTCGCTTTCATACTCATAATCTAGATGGCCAAAAACTGAAGCTCCGGACAACGCCATAATAAGCCTCGGCTATAGTACCTTCAGGAAAAGCCGTAAAGCCCAGAGTGGAGGTGGCCGCCTTGTTAGCGTCAGAGAATCTATATCAGCTTCGTTTGGCCAGGGTACCATGATAGGCACCACCCAAGATGTCTTTTGGGTTAGAGCTGAAATAGACAATGAAGGCCTTGTAATATGCGTTTACCGCCTCTTGATTTTTGCCGAAATGATTTTTAATGATAACACAACTACTGAATGCTGCTTTTAACCTAACAGATTACGAGCTGCTCGCTGGAGATTTCAATGCACCTGGTGTATACTGGTCCACCCTCGCCCCCCAAATTACTTGCTAACTTTTCTTGAAAGCATTCATCATGGCGGTTGGACCCAATAGGTGATTGACCCAACAACGGATCGCAGTGTTTTTGACCTGATATTAAGGCTAGGCTCATCACATTTTCAACAGGCCCTGAAGCTAGTTCACCTGGATCATCTGTCTGTCAGTTGTTCATTTATATTGCCACTTGTGAACAGATACCTTCATCTAACCTAAGGCCGCATTTCAGATCTGACTGGGAATGTCTGCTTGTTCTAGTTCTTAACTCTATTTTTCTAACACGCGAAGTGCAACCGGCCGCCGATCAGTTATACTGCAGACTGCGTAAGTGTATCCATGTCATTACTCCGTACCACATTCTAAACATGCCACCCCAAAGGGTTTATTGTAACCGAATAAACTGTAAGCTCGTCAGACTCCAGCCGGCCTTTTCCAATACCAAAGATTGCTCATTGTTTCTGCAAATAGATGATCTAATTGAGACTGTAGAGTCAGTTCTGAACCGCGGAACGAAACAACAAGAGCCGCAAGCTCTAGACCAGTCAAATTCAACCGCAGCAACGGGAAAACTGCTTAAGCGCGGAAACACCCCCTTCCGGGTCCTAAGCCACCCAAGTCCAGTATGTCATTCACAGCGACATTTAAGTAAACAACCCACAGGAGATTGCAGAGTCTTCCGGTGAATTATTTGCATCTGCTGTGGTAAACGACAGCAATCTTGCTATCTCATTACGACCTCGCTTGTTTACAGATTCGTACTCCAAGATTTTACTCCTTCCGAAGGACGTGGCCCAGCTGCTGGTGAAAACTAAAACTGGTTAACACTCTGGACGTGATTCATTACCACCGGATGCTTTCATGCTATTTGGGAGAGGTATGCAAATTTTGTTAGCAAACGGCTTCTACTTGTCCATTCAATGCCGCACCTTTCCATTAAAATGGGAAACCTCTGTGGTTATGCCCTTTCGCAAAATGGGCAAGAGCTTTGAAAATGCAACCTGCCTCCCAGTAAATCACATCTCTACAGCTTCCAGGATCATGGAACATCTGATTATTAAACGTCTTATAGCCTATCTTTAAAAACATGAATTTATTAACACTGGAAAACATGAACTGTTTCGTTAGAAATCCTGCGGTGCTTGCATGACTGACTGCCTAAACGCTACTACTAGGACCTTTGGCACTCTAAGGTTAGTTATATTAACCATTTTAGAAGTGATGAAGGCTTTCGATAGATTGTCTCACTGCAGCTTGCTGAATAAAGTTGTATCCCGCTGCATTGCTGACCCAATTATGTCGTGGTTAGCATCTCATTTGTCATTCACAATCCAGGTAGTTTGAGTAAATGGCTTCAAATCTGAACCTAGATTAGTGTCCAGCGGTAGGATACAAGGCAGCATTTTGAACCCCCTGCTCTTCGTGTTGCACCTCAATTATGTCCTCGATGTTATTCGAAAGGGCACCCAGTTTCTCTTCGCAGACGTTATCAAAATTGATTACACTTTTCGCCCCAAAGCTTTAGAGCCCACCACAAGTAACATCTAGAAAGACTTGGCGTCATTCGGTCCCTGGGCGAACGACCTGAATATGAAAGTCTCGGCTGAAAAATGCACCATCATGGGGTACAAATGCGCCATGACTTCAGGAGCACTCAAATTTGGTAATCAAACCATCCCCGTGAACTGTCTCGTTCGCGAGGTGGGGTTAAATTATTCCTGCACCATGACCGTCATGGAATATGTTCTCACAAAATTTGAAGCGGGTAATAAATTGGCAGAGCTGCCGTACCGAACTCTGAAGTTGAAAGAGGACACCGTACAACCTTTTAGAACCCACGTCAGATCCATTTTGGAGTACTGCCCTGTGGCCGGTTTGAACATGAGGCAGTGAGTCAGGGTGGCGATTTAAAACATCTTGTGCGCCTTTGAAAAGCAGTCGATTGGCTACTTTGCAAACTTAAATTTCATGGAACGCCGTCAGTCGTTGAAATCAGATTCCTTGTGGCGAAACTGGCACCCTTTAACAGCAGTATTACAGTGGACGACTGCTCCTCCACACCCGTGTTGGAAACCCACCCCCGTACTTTCTCCGAGGTGCGGATTCTCTCTCAGTTCCAGAGACATTCATTAGAGCCAATTCTTTATTGCTAAATATCTATCATTGTGGAACAAAGTTCCTCAACGGTTTGGAATGTTATCACCATCATCTGTTGTGTTTAAAAACGAAGCACGTAGCGTAGTCACTGTACCCTTTCTCATCAATCTATAACACCCATACTCACTTGAGGATCGCGTGAACGAAACTGGGTTGGGTTTCTAATAAGCGCATTGATGTCACCATTTCATTCATTGTGGAAAAGGAAGCAAATCTCCTTACTCATATCACCATTTGGAACACCAAAACTAAGACGCTATCTTGATTTCTTTATTTTGCCTGATTTGATTTCGGTTCCCTTTTTTCCTGCCTCGTCTCAATCACTGGACCCAGCTGAAATTCGTCAGATCAAAATTACTCAAAACAAACCTCATGGATGAGATATAGGATTGCATACTTTCTATCTTGTGCTGCCGTCTTTCTTGCTCAACGGACTATGGTTCCAAATATTTTGGTTTTTAAACTGCTTGTGTCCGTTCAATGTACTGCTCACCAGACTATGCATTCCGCGAGAAACTGCCTTCAAATTTCCCGTTTCATGATGTATTACGTTTTTGGCACGCATTATCCAACCGAACAAGTTCAATTCATGTTTTTGCCAACATTCAGAAAACTTTCCACCTTGTCGGCATTATTAGTTCCATTCGGTTTGCTGCTTGCGTAGAGTAGCAAAGCAGATTTGCAAAATTGACACCAAGCGGCACTGACGATAAGTCCCCGTTGGACTCAAATACACCGCTCGGAAACTCGTTATTGTTTATGCTGTAAAAATACATGGCATGACGTACGCATTACTGGTTATTATTTAGGCCTCCACCGTTTGAGGCAAGTGCTTTTTTTATCCTCCTTCGTCACTACGGTCGCAGGTCATTATCCTTCTCACTGCATGTTTTCGGCTCTGTCCAAGAAGTAAAGTAATGTTGCAGCTTGAGTCACCCATGTCACGACACAGATCTCTATTGCAGTCGTCAACAAGCACTTCAAATTTGCCTAAATGCTTAGGGCATCCAGCCAATCCACGTCATTCATGAACATTAAAACTGATCCCTACGCATCAGCTCACCCAATACATCCAAAATTCGCCTTCGAAATGAAAGCCAAAGATGCCTAATACGTTTGAGAAGCTACAGTGCACAAATATCCAGATATAGCTAAGATGTTTTGGCTCAACTTTTAGTGCTAGTTTTCTAAATAAACTGACCAACCATGAAGCGTTAGCTTTATCCAGATTTGGTTTACTCACTAATAACTCGTCGAATTTCATGCATACCTTGAAACACCATTACGGGCGGCCATTTTCTTCATTACCGCCAACTCAGTAGGCGTCGCTCAACACACGGCAGAACAAAGCCCAGTTCCAGCGTGATATCCGTGCGAAATGTACGCCAAACTCAATGGTTTCTCCGGCCCACCGGTACCTTTCTTAAACCAAAGTTTTCCACTCCACAAAATATATCATATCTACCAGCTCCTTTTTGCCCGCAGGAAAAGCTCCTCTTGCAATAAAAAAAACTTGCTATCCCCATTTTAACACAAAATTTCGAAAATAACACCCGAAATTTCACTATGAGCCATTCCAAACCCATGATAACCAGCTACTTTAGTTGTCGATTGGCAAGCCTTCTAATATTACTGCTACTTTTGGTAATGGCTGCAACATTCTCTGGGGCTGAATGCAACAATGATCCATTACATCACCCCGGTTCATGAGTTAACTAACCTGCGCATTTCGTATGATGGACTATCTGCAGCCTATTTCCAGTTACTTTTCATCGATGTACAATCATTCTGCCCCAGGCCAACGTCTCCTCAGTCTACCGATGCAATACTCTCCCTACTAAAGAAAATCACATGAAAGACAGAAAGATCATGAAAGATCGGTTGAAAGTACGAGTGGTGATTCTCTACGGGATTCTCAGTCAACGGAAAACCAGGCTTCGTGCGCCTGACATCCCGGTCAGTTTCCGCCGCTCTTACTGCGTTCCCTCTATACCACAAAAAATAAAAATATATTTCTGTTTTTATAACCCCATCAAATTATAGTTCAATACCACTCACTTAAACGTGGTTCAAAGGCCGCGTTTCTGAAAATTCCATGGCCATTTTCGGCTGTAAATCCTTCAGGAAAACCTGTCAATCCAAGAGCGGAGTAGCCTGCTCAGTTCACGTCGGAGAACCGATAACAACACACAAATTACCCTCCAAGATGTTTTTTGGCTCAGAGCTGAGATTGACAACGAAAGCATTCTGGTTGGGTGTGCCCGCCGTCCATTACCCCGATTCTTGTAAGAATTATTTCTTGGTGATAACTGAATTTGTAAAGGTTTTGGTCCATTAGGTCTCAAAATGGTTTTTGAAGAATTCCTTGCACCCAGAGTGTGCTTCTCCATGATTTTCGATCCAAATTGCAGGCTTCCTTCTAGTGGAAGTCTTCATCAACACGTCTGATACAACTGGAATCTATGATGTCCTTGACTCGATATTTACTACAAGCTTAACACACGTCCAATCCTCTATTGACGGTAGTTCTTCTGTGTGGCCCTCTACCAGCTGGCTGCTCACTGACCTTACCTATCTCGAATAGCTACTCGCCATTAAATTGAAGTCCTTATATCAGAGCTGACTACAATCGTTTACCTAATCTAGTTCGTAGCTAGAGTTGGGACCTGTTTTTCTAACGTGGGAAGTGCAGAGTGCAATCAGCAAGCTATATATTAATGTGCACCATTTTCCCGATGGCAGCACTCTGTCCCAAACTCCGAAAGTTCCTCCAAAACAAATTATTCCGGCTGCCCAAACTGTGAGCTTGTTGGAATCCGGCGAGACCTTCTCTAGGCTTGATGTTTTTGTTGTCCCTGTGAATGAATTCTAAAACTAGAACTCCAGAAACGCTACTGGGTCGCAGCAAGCCTGCTGGCGGCAGACCATCCTAAACCAAATGCGGCGTCGGCAAAATAGCTTAAACGCTGACTCAGCCTTTCACGTTCACAGCTACTGATATCCCGTGCCATTCAAAACAACGAAATCATTTCGAAGGAAATAGCCCGGCCTTTAGTAAAGATCAAAATTAGCTACATTCATGGAATCGATTTACAACTTCCGGCTGCCTTCTTGTTTCGTGCGATCTTCATTTCCGTTTGTTGGCAAACATCTTTAATTCATCTGTGAAATGCCTAACATTCCCTCAGAGGTATAAAATCTCTGTGATCATCCCACACACAAAAAGGCACGCGTTGCGAAAGTCCCCATTACCGTTCAGTGAACCATAATTTCATGTCCTCTAGACTTATGGAAAGTTTGTCTAAGACGGATCTTATCCTCTAACTCCTGAAACAAACTTGTTACCGGTGAACAAATTTGCCTCTAAAGAAATAAACCCCGCGCCGCTTGTATGGTTGTTTGTTTGAAGCTTACCCTCAACGCTGGAGGGTCGGCTAGAGTAATCATTTGAGACATGACGAAGACAGGTTGTGTCATTGTGGATTCCTAAACAAAATCGGAACCGGTGATATGGTGGATTTCATCGCATCATCGATTCTAGCATATTTGTCGTTTGGAACCCGGGTGATTCAAGCGAATAGCCTCATATCCGGCCTTGGTTTAGTGAACACCGGTGCAATTCAATGTAGCGCTCTGGGCCCACTGATACTCATTTTCTGTGACAACAACTTCTTCAACTCTACTCTTGAGGGTTTGTTTTCTACTTTGCAGAAAACATTAAGTTTTACAGCTTCTGCCTAAAATACTTGGGTTCTACTATTATTAACTTTTAGTTAAACGTAGTGTTGTTTAATTTCTATGGCAACAACAGTATGATACAATTCTCCACCAAGAAAGTAATACCATGGAGCAGAAATGTACTGTGCCCAAAACGCCCAAAGGTGGCAACCAGATCGTCCCAGTAACACCAAGTTTTCGACTTACAGCACTTAAAACCTCCCGGAACATGCCTTCAAATCGGATGTAACAGCATCCCCTTCACCTGCACTAATCGACTTTGATTTTGAAGCGCATGCTCAATGATGGACTCAGTGCGTGAGCAAGTCCACAAGGTTCCATAATTACTTAGACCTGGTTTTTACGCATAGCTGTTCTAATATTAAGGTTTGAGCGCTAAAACCTTTCCACTGGAGTGACCACAAGATGGCCACGTGCAGCTTCTCTCTCCCAAACAAACCTCCCCCACCCATGCGCACACACCATACTATCTCTTTCCATATGTCGACTCGTTGAGATGAGATCCTTGACGATCTGCGGATCCTTGATTGGACAAGCTTATTTTTATCGCCTGACCCGCGGAGTGCGGCAGACGGCCTTTAGGTAAAACTTCATTTTACTATTAATCGTCCGTCCTCAACATCAACCAAAGAAGCCTACTAAGGTTTGTTAGCTCCATATGAAACCTTTGAAGGCTCAAAGAGTCCTCAATAAGACGCAAGACTTCCCGCTCTTAGAGCAAGCCGACAGCTTGTGACAAGAGTTTATTTTGGAGTTCGAAATGAGGTTAAAAAGGCGGGAAATGCCAGCTCTCTGGTCGCCTAACCCAGTTCGGGAGACTTCGCACAGACTCAAAGCTCGTTCGTAGCTCAAATTATCAGCTATTCTGAGCTTCATCATATTAAATAGCTCATGCATAAAGACCCTGCAGACGTTGCAGAAGTATTCAAAACTACTCTTATTAATGACAGTCGACCACATTCTGAAATCAACCCCACGTTAAATTCGGTTGCATTATCTTCCATTTCATCCGACGTTGCAGGAGTCAAGCGTGCTGAAATACTTCGGGCCCGCCCCGCATATCTGGTCATGATGGCATCCCACCAGTTCTATTGGGCACTGCTGCTCCAGTTCTTCCACCGGTCACTCTGAATCTGTTCTCGTCCACCATGTCTGACGCTTCTTTTCCGTCACAAAGGAAAACATCCGTTATTGTTCCAGAGGGCGAAAAAGGTTCCATGCAGGAACCTGGAAACATTCGCCCCATTATTCGCACCCCAGGTCAATCCAGGCTTATGGAGAAGAGTATTAAAAACAGATGATCAATATCCTCACTATTCAAAGCGTTATCAAACTTTCGCAACATGGCTTCCCAAAGGGCCGATCTTGCCTCACCTGTCACTTTGACTTTTTGAACCTGGTTACCCAGAATAGTAACTCCCACCCGTCGATGCACATCATCTCACTAGGCATGTCAAAACAGCATGACGGCCTTTCCCATTCCTGACTTCTGCCCAAAATTGGGGCTTATGGAATAAAAATTCCACTTTTATCTTGACTATCATCCTACCTCTCCGATCGCTTTCAGGTAGTCAACATTAACAGTTGCTTTTTCCAACCCTGCGCTGTTATCAGTGGTGTCATTCAGAGGAGCGTCCTAGGTCCTCTCCTATTCCTGCTACACATTAATGATATCGTTAAAGTTATTCTTCATGACACACCGTCCCTGCTTGCCGATGATATTAAAATAGTCCACAATTTTGTGGCGGATTCACTTAGACCTACTGTTGCGATTATCAATGAATACCTAGAGTCTTTTGATAGCTGGTGTTCCAAGTGGGTTATGACATTCTGCGCTGACAAGAATTCTCTAATAACATATAAATGCCATGTTCTTTTGGGCTTCCTCTCCATAAACGTCATGCCGATTCTTATATCACACACAGCTAGGGACTTAGGGTTACAATAATCCTGCTCTTTCAAATTACACGAGCAAGCCTGCCACCAGACCACTATAGCTAAATAAATCGCCACAATGATCTTGAGGGCATTTCTCACTCAAGACCAAAGAATTTTCACCTTCAAGTCCCATGCTAGGCCACACCTCGAGTGCTACCCGATTATCTTCACGCATATGCGTAAAGTCGATGGAATTGCAATCGTGAAAGTGCAGCGGGCGTCCAGTAGAAATCTCCCAGGTCATTCATCCAGTTTAAACTACAGGGCCAGAAGCAAACTGCTTGGACCTGAGCCATTATGGATTCGTCGAGTTAAATGAAGCCTTGCATTTCTCCTAAACATTGGCCGCAATAATGTCCACGCTACTACAAATGTCATACAAGACGCTGGTAGTCCCCCATATCCACTTCGTAGTAGATACAACCCGTTAAGAATGCCCGTGACTCGAAAATCGATCGAGGCACAATTCTCCACAGTTGCTTAGTCTAAACTATAAAACAAACTGCCTAGTTCCCTGCGATCGCGCTCAAATTTAGCCCAGTTCAAAGCCCAGCTAGCAAAGTTACTAGATTTCCCGCTCCTAATTAACCTGAAACGAGTTAACATTGGACTAGACGGGGCCCACGAACATGGCTTAGAATTCTATTTCATGACCGCTCACCACCTGGGATTCTCGGAATTCAGCTCCACCTTTCGTCACCCCACCTTCTTGCACCTTTACACTGCTGCATTCTCTGACCTCCTCTCCCGCCTGCAGTGCATATACCCTCGTCATCATTGGCATAGGTAACCAACTATTGAGCCGTTCACAATGTAGGTTGACCAAAATGTCAACATATTGCTAATGAATCAATGCTCTCATCACATTTCGTGGTTTCAAACAACTTCAGCCTGTGTACTCCTCGCTTCTCATGGCACTTATCATCTTTACTGGCTTGTTGGGACTGAAAGGGCCATTCTCGGTAACAGCACACCAACAAATACCTCTAAAACGGATGCCATAGCTCCGTTCTGGTTACCAAATTTGACACAATGGAAGCACTACGTTGCAGGTCTACTGTCCACCGTTAAATAATCACCGCAACCCAAAGTTGTCACCAAGCCAGGCTGCTTCTCACTTTTTCAATTCAGATCCCACACATGGAATAGACGCGCGGTTACTGTTTCCGTCCTAGTAATAGCAATTCCAAACCTGCCATCCTATCACTCTTTCTAGGAACCTGCCAGCTAGAAGCGATTCTCCGGTGCCGGCCTGTTCTTCCGAGACATTTTTGCCGTCCGCCTTGGTTACACAGACGGATACTCAGATTGTACTTTGCGATTGATAGAAACACGTTTGCTACTGCCCTGGAATGGCCGTGCGTCGACATCTGCCGTTGAGCGCCTGCCAGGTTTTTCATCAGTAATGCGATCATTTGGCCCTATTAAACAAGAAACGACTCGTATTATACTGACCGCAAATGCTCCAAGGGCGCTCCGTATAGCCTTGTGAAATTAGTTTTCTAGTTTTGGTTTCTCAATGGAATACTTGCACTTACTCCATTGCTTTGTATCATTTGCTTTCACTTTCCATTATGCTTAGCTATTAACTCAGGGTTGCACTAAACCCCTTATTCCATTTGTTTTTTGTTATTCGCGTTTCATCAGCATCATTCTTGTACAAATTTGATCTTGTCTTGTGCATGATTCGCGCAAATCGAGAAACAAACATTATTAATGTTTTCGTTATTATTATACATGTTCATCCCTTTCATGAGCCACCATTGCTTCCGCCCCATTAAACCAAGAAACACGTATTTACAGCAGCAACGATTCCGTGCGTCATTCGCTCATCATTGTCAAAGACTCTGTCTGTTCATTTGATTTTACCTCATTCCTCTAGACTCTTTTATTGTGTGGTTTAGTCCAAGCATCTCAATTCTTTTTCCAGTGTGCCTCTCCACTAACTCAAGGTTACTCCCGCCATCTTCATCTCTCGATTTCCGTTATTCGCATTTCCTGTGCACGTTCTTTGTAAACATTTGACGTTGCCTTGCGCATGCCTCTCGAAAATCGAGGAATATATTTTATTACTATGCACCTCAGCGGGGTTGCTGCACCGAAATCTGAGTTTGAAAGAATGCGAAGGACAACTTTCAGAACCCCGTTAGACCCAGTCCGTTATATTGCTCTCTAGTGTGCTTGTACATGAGGCAATGAGACAGAAGGACAACCCAAGGAGGTTGATTGTCGTCTCCTCAAACCTGAATTACATGGAACATTGCCAGGCACTGCATTTAGATCCTTTGTAACTTCGAAGCCTAGGAGTAGGCCTAGCGCTCAATAATTACTTCTGTGCACTTCGCGTCAGGAACACACACCCAGTCTCTTCAAAAACGGAGCTCATTGTTACTTTCAAAGTACCCAAAACAGTCTTAAGAAACATGTTTTTTATTGCCAAATAATCGCAGTTATGCGGCTAAATTCCCAACCGCTTCACTTATTATGCCTGCCACATGTGGTGGTCAAATAAACTAGACTAGTCACAGCATTCTCTCCCTCACTCATTTGTATCCCCCATACTCATCTGTGGACGGAGTGTGGAAAAATAATTTGGGATTTTCAGGACACGCCGATGGCACCGGCTTGTTCACCACGGCAAGAAATATGTCCCATTGTTCCTATAACCGAAAGAAAAGGCAACCAGCGCCTACATGAAATACTCCCTGATTTACTAAACTACTGTACGAAAAAAATTGCCGCGGTACATTGGAAGACGTTTTGGCCAAACTCAGCAAAATGTTACCGACAGTTTTCACTTACTTTTCATGCTATTCTCCATAAATTACGGAGCTCCAATTGCGTGGAACATTAGATTAGACTCTATAAACCGTGGTTTCTTTACTGTGAGCTTAAGACCAGAATACTTTAAGCCGATGTCTCGAAAGCATTTTACAAAGAACTGTTTGATTTTGGAATTGGAAAAGAAATGATGGGTCTCCAGCAATCAGAGATAGAAAACAAGCTCAATGAATATTTGTGCAGAGAGTTGAATGCATCCGTCAGGGACACACCACAATGCATCAGAAGAGCTGAGGATAACAGAGCAACCAATGTGGTATTTTAGTGCTGCGAAGAGGCTCCAATAACTCGTTGCTAGAAAATACTCGGAATTATCATATCGCTACCCTGTAAATACGACTAGGTTGTAAGTGGAAGGACGAATGGAAGCGGGGTTGACGCTGTCAACATCCAAGAACGTTTAACACGCCTCCGCTCAAAAGAGCGGAGTGCCTTGCTATAGAAATCGATTATTGCTACTACTCAAGATTTGGCTGGCAATTGCAGTTTCCATGCGGTTGATTTCAGCTCTTATTAAGAAAGAATCATAGCACACGCTTGAGTTATTGCGGAACTATGTAAGTGCTCTTTGCCTTTCCTAAAAGACTTCAACATCTGGGGAGAGATGCGGCCATTTTAGACGAACGGTGTTTCCAATGGCCAGCAGGTATCAAAATGTTTCTTGGTCGTCTCTGTGAAAAATGTAATATTGTCAAAAAAAGCAAGCTGATGCTTAGGAAAGCAATTTCTGAAAAACAGTGAGGGTACCGTCTGAAAACCTAAGGTTGCGACGTCAGGTATGATTTGTTTGTTTGAAACAGGGGGGATGACTGAGGGTACATCTTGGGTCTTAACAGAGGTGGACAATAAAAACTGCTTGAGATTTGAGCACACAGTTTCAGGAAAAACGAGTCTGGCTGGTTGTTAATGACCCTACCTAAAGTAGAGCCGCCTCTGGTACGAGAAAAGCGGAGGATAGTCAAATTAAACACAGTTAGTTGTAGGATAGATGCATGACTCAAATCACCTACAATGATATGCAGAGTATTCTCAAGAAGAATAAAGAGAAGTACCAGAATATAATCAAACGATGAGGCGATGAGCTGCATGCTAAAATGGGCAATGTATACGTTTGTTATCATTGTACTAATGTGAAGGGAAAACGTGGGATGACACTGTGGTTATAGAAAGTCACTTCAGTCTTACTAGTGCTTCCGAATAACGTCGGACTTGCCAGACAAGAATGAGAATCAACACGTCACTAAGCTAACCCAAGTCTTTTTGTCGGAAAGTTTTTCCTGCTAATTGGGCCTATAACGGTCAATGGACATGATTGATTCAGCAATATTTGGTTCACCCAAGTTTCCCGCATGCAGCTGACGTAAGTGTAAACATGGATCGGTGACTGAAGTGCGAGGAACAGATCCGGCATTGTCCTAAACAGGTAGCGGATATTAGCACTCAAAGATGCGGGAAACGGACAGCTTGGACGGTAGGGCGCATGTAACAGCCGTCTGCTAGTCAGCATGAGTGCTCTTTCAGGGTAGCTTGAAAGATTTTCGGGAGAAAACAATGGGTGATCCCAGTCCATGTTGAACAACAATACTGATTTAGACAACGAAAATTTCATCGGATGTAACGGCAAAAGAAATAACAGTCCCGCAGACAAATAACAAAGTAACGATGGTGCCGGATTCCAGCGCAGCCAATGGACTGGCTGGCTGAAATTCACATGGAAATTGTGGTCTCCGGAGGTGATCTGTTATCTAAAACCCGATAGTGCATTTCTTTTGTTAAAACTGTTTACTAACTCCATGTCAACCGGGATATTTCCTATTCAGTAGAAAGTCTCCACCATTGTTCCGCTCCACAAAAATGGATCAGTGTACGACCTACAAAACCACCGTCCACTGAATCAAACACCCATCCTTGTCTCCCACCACTTTGGCTGCTTTCAAGTAGTCATTATCAACGGAACCCTACTCCAACCCAGGCCAATCACTAATAGTGTAATACAAGGCAGTATCCGGGGTTCCTTACTATCTTTGCTTCAAGTTAACGAAATCTTCCGAGCAATACGCCACGGCACACCCTTCTTATTTGCCGGAGACACCGAGACAGTCTTTTACTTTGAGCCATCTCTTTACCCCAAACCATGGCCGGCATTGTGGAGGATTTGAACGCACTGTACGAGTGGTGTGGGCAATGGGCAATGCAGTCCTCTGCCACTAAAAGTACTGTTCTTGCCTAGAGGTGTCACGTTTCCCCCAAGCGGGCTCTCTAGGAACAGTCTCCCAATACTAACCACTCAGTGTGCAAAAGATCTAGGCTAACGGTTCTCCTCCTCATTCCGCTAACACTAGCAACCTATTTGCCAGATCGCAAAAGCAAACTAGACCAACGGTATCATTGTTAAAACTTTCAGCACTCTAAGATGTAAAAATCACATTGTGAACTGCAAATAGAGCACCGCCAGATAATTTCCTCGAACATGCTCAGAGTTGCTCGAGATGAGATACAAAAAGTTCAAATGGCATTCACAAAGAAGATTCTCGGTCTTGCAACAAGCTCTAGCTATAAATGACCATGCAGCCTGCGACAGCTAAACCAGTTTTGGCTTCAGCGTGTCAAACGCAATCACAAATTTCTTTCCAAGCGCTTAATTTTGCAAGCAAACACAGCTAGAAACCCCATATGACTCGCTAATGATTGTTCTTCCTCGTTCAGGAATCGACTGTTTTCCCTAGGTTGACCACCTTCCAGTGTCTTTTATGTCAAAGGTCTTCACATTTATTTATCTACATTGAGGAATAGATTACCGGAACATGTCCGGTCATGACAGAGTCTAAACAAGAGTAGCAGAGGCTCGGGCTATTTAAGATGCAAGGTCATTAAGCGGAATTTCAGCAACAGCTCAATAATCGTTTACCATGAGCCTGCCCAACGAAACTGGAATCCCCATCGCAATTACAGCCCTCAAGCAGCAAGAGAACTCAAGCTTAGACAGCTATATTCAAGGAAACGCGATATGATGAGGCGCATTTATTTTCCAAATTATGTAGCAAGGAAGACGTTCCTCTGAATTAAACAGTCAATCAGAAACCTGTCTTCATAAAAAGGTTCCAACATTACGAAGACAACATGTTCAAACGCCTAACGTCGTCGCGCATCTTCCATTCCCCACAGCTGTTTCGGAGGCGTGGAGCAATAACACCTCTACTGTGGATTTTTATATTAGACCTTCGGCCGATAACGAGATGCCACGTCGACGCCCTAAGTACTTCGAAATTGGTGAATGCAAATCGAGCATTCCATTTGCGCGAAGACAATTTATCTAATATGAGACCAACCGGTAAGATACAACGACCCACGTAATTAAATCGATCCCCTACACCCAGTTTCTCCCGTGCAAGAGAAACGTTTGGCTTCGAAACCAACTCAGTCCTGCAACAGCATTTTTCACCTCGAAATTGCAAAAGCGCAATCCACACATACCGAAACTACCATTGGGACGATCGAGAAAATCTTTCAACTTATTTGGATCTTCATTCATTACCACAAAGTCTCCCGGCCTGTAGTATCACTTGAGCAGTGCAAATGTGAGACCGAATCACAAAGCCAAGGTTCGATTGTTTCGTTAATTCCTCTACAACGGGTTTATTATATAACTGCAGGAAAACTTCAATTACGCTATCACAAAATCCCAAAACGGGAGCCCACGTCGCCGTGCAGAATTACATGCGTGATTCATGCAGTTTCCAAAACAATGTAAGTCAAAATCGTGGCGGAAGTGCGAACAAGCAAGCCTTCAGGCGAACAAACTCATGCGCATTCTACCCAGCACTAAAATCATTTGAATGGAAACAATCACGTGAATTGTTAGGCAGAGGAGTATTTTGATAGCTGCACTCCTTACCGGGATTGGCCCAGATCAAGTAAAATAAAGGTTGTGAATTGGGGCAAAGTTTCATCCCTACTTATCTAATCGCTACAGTCAGTTTACTGCTCTATCTAAAACTGTTTCCAGTACTCATTTGGAACACACTGTTCATTGAATTCCTTTGCCACCTCATCTATTTCCTAATGCCAGTTATATAAATGTGGGCGGCCGCCGAGAGCAGACTGCCCATAATGTAGGCGAAAGGGATGCGGTCTCAAAGACGGGCGTCATGGATGCGAACTATTATTTGTAGGCGAAGATGCGAATGGCCAATTTTGTGATTGCATGAAAACGGGGATAAAATGAAACAATGACTTTGGATTTAAAAATTATAAACACCTAGTTCTCTGGCCAACGGCTAACGGAATGCGTGTTCGTGGTTGCAGTGGACTGAAAGGGGAAATGATTGACTGCCCTGCTGTGGGATAACACATTTCTGGAAGAAACCTGTCCATAGAAGCTTCGGGCGCAAGTAATTAATGAGAGGAAGTAATTCGTTTCTTCGTCCTGTGTCAAACTGGGGCCATTTTGCGTTTGGTCTAGGAATAGTTTACATTACTTCTTGTCCAGTAGGCACGGTATCGTGGCTGAAAGGTCTGCACATATACTCGTGGAGTTAACTCTTCACCCTTTTTTGTAATATCAAATGCTGTTGCCCTCCGCTTTTGGGAAAGTTCGCATCATCTAATCTTTCTACCCCTTCCGGAAGGCTTTTGCAATGCATATCGCATGTCCCCGGACCCTTTGCCTTACTACCGTTAACCGCTGTGACAGGTCCGTCGGAAATGCCAAACGCCTGCTACACGACGCCGAGGGACTACAAACCGACATGGATGTGGTCGACGCCGAACAATGGTGCATCGCATGTTCTAGGTGGATTTCCACCAGGCATCTTCTATCTGGCTTGAACAGTTTGCATGTAGTCTCTCAACCACCGTCTCCAAAAGACCCTCGCCACGCGCCTGGCTTGCCTTCATATGTCAGGATCTATTCGACGAAGGGAAAAGTGTTCCATGAATTGGAATTGCCATTACTAGGACGGAAACAGTAACCGCGCGTCTATTCCATGTGTGGGATCTGAATTGAAAAAGTGAGAAGCAGCCTGGCTTGGTGACAACTTTGGGTTGCGGTGATTATTTAACGGTGGACAGTAGACCTGCAACGTAGTGCTTCCATTGTGTCAAATTTGGTAACCAGAACGGAGCTATGGCATCCGTTTTAGAGGTATTTGTTGGTGTGCTGTTACCGAGAATGGCCCTTTCAGTCCCAACAAGCCAGTAAAGATGATAAGTGCCATGAGAAGCGAGGAGTACACAGGCTGAAGTTGTTTGAAACCACGAAATGTGATGAGAGCATTGATTCATTAGCAATATGTTGACATTTTGGTCAACCTACATTGTGAACGGCTCAATAGTTGGTTACCTATGCCAATGATGACGAGGGTATATGCACTGCAGGCGGGAGAGGAGGTCAGAGAATGCAGCAGTGTAAAGGTGCAAGAAGGTGGGGTGACGAAAGGTGGAGCTGAATTCCGAGAATCCCAGGTGGTGAGCGGTCATGAAATAGAATTCTAAGCCATGTTCGTGGGCCCCGTCTAGTCCAATGTTAACTCGTTTCAGGTTAATTAGGAGCGGGAAATCTAGTAACTTTGCTAGCTGGGCTTTGAACTGGGCTAAATTTGAGCGCGATCGCAGGGAACTAGGCAGTTTGTTTTATAGTTTAGACTAAGCAACTGTGGAGAATTGTGCCTCGATCGATTTTCGAGTCACGGGCATTCTTAACGGGTTGTATCTACTACGAAGTGGATATGGGGGACTACCAGCGTCTTGTATGACATTTGTAGTAGCGTGGACATTATTGCGGCCAATGTTTAGGAGAAATGCAAGGCTTCATTTAACTCGACGAATCCATAATGGCTCAGGTCCAAGCAGTTTGCTTCTGGCCCTGTAGTTTAAACTGGATGAATGACCTGGGAGATTTCTACTGGACGCCCGCTGCACTTTCACGATTGCAATTCCATCGACTTTACGCATATGCGTGAAGATAATCGGGTAGCACTCGAGGTGTGGCCTAGCATGGGACTTGAAGGTGAAAATTCTTTGGTCTTGAGTGAGAAATGCCCTCAAGATCATTGTGGCGATTTATTTAGCTATAGTGGTCTGGTGGCAGGCTTGCTCGTGTAATTTGAAAGAGCAGGATTATTGTAACCCTAAGTCCCTAGCTGTGTGTGATATAAGAATCGGCATGACGTTTATGGAGAGGAAGCCCAAAAGAACATGGCATTTATATGTTATTAGAGAATTCTTGTCAGCGCAGAATGTCATAACCCACTTGGAACACCAGCTATCAAAAGACTCTAGGTATTCATTGATAATCGCAACAGTAGGTCTAAGTGAATCCGCCACAAAATTGTGGACTATTTTAATATCATCGGCAAGCAGGGACGGTGTGTCATGAAGAATAACTTTAACGATATCATTAATGTGTAGCAGGAATAGGAGAGGACCTAGGACTCTCCTCTGAATGACACCACTGATAACAGCGCAGGGTTGGAAAAAGCAACTGTTAATGTTGACTACCTGAAAGCGATCGGAGAGGTAGGATGATAGTCAAGATAAAAGTGGAATTTTTATTCCATAAGCCCCAATTTTGGGCAGAAGTCAGGAATGGGAAAGGCCGTCATGCTGTTTTGACATGCCTAGTGAGATGATGTGCATCGACGGGTGGGAGTTACCATTCTGGGTAACCAGGTTCAAAAAATCAAAATGACAGGTGAGGCAAGATCGGACCTTTGTAAAGCCATGTTGCGAATGGTTGATAAATTTTTGAGTATTAAGTATGTTAACCACGTGCTATTTAAACCCCTTTCAATTAGCCTGGTTAGATTTGGAGTGTGCTTGTTGGGGTATAAGTTATCAGGATCAAGCACAGAACCCCTTTCATGCTGCGGAATACTAATAGAGGTATTTGTTTGTGACGGGAGTATAGCGCGAAACAGGGAGATCTAGATAATATGTATAACAAGCAGAAGCAAGTCCGGACCAGCAATTTCAAACAGGACCTTTAATGTGGTGTAAAACAGTAAAGCAGTTTTCCCATTGTGACGGAAAATTTGCGCCAGACATGGAGAGCGAGGACAGATTTAGAACGAGCAGTGGAAGATCTAGAATTTCGGTGCGAGGTAGGACTGGTGGGATGCCATCAGGGCCAGGCTTGTGGGTATTACTACACTAATGGCGCCAGCATCTTCGAATGAAATGGAGGATAATCTAACCAAATTTAACGTGGGGTGGATTTCAGAATGTGGCCGATTGTCATTATTGAGAGTGGAGGAGAAACATGTAATGAATGCTTCTGCAACGTCTACAGGGTCCTTATGCGTACGCTATTGAATAATATAAAGCTCGGAATAGCTGACGATTTGGGTTGCCAGCGAGCTTTAAAAATATGTGAAGTCTTCCGAACAGGGTTAAGCGATCCAAGAGTTAACATTTCCTCACTTGCTTACCTCAGCTAAGACTCAAGACCAAATTCTTGTTGCAACCAGTCACTTTGAATTAAGAGAATGAATTTCCCTGTATTATTGAAAATTTTTTGTGCCTTCAAACGTTTCGTCTGGAGCCGACAAACCTTACTTGTCTTCCCTGGTTCATATTGAGTGAGCAGGGAAGAAACTCGATTGATGGCAATCATCTTCGTGGTTATACCGTCAGCGCTCTTGGCTTGGCATAACAAAGTTGGTAGATCTAGATCAGCATGTTTGTCTGGTGTTTGGACGGTCGAAGGAGAGTGAGTTTCATGCAGATCTACCGAAAATGATGTCAAGGGTTTACCGCTTTTGCAACGGGTATACGTGAAGGTGGGGCGCCACCAACATCAGTAGATTTATCCTCAGAAAGACTAGTACCAGATTTTTGGGGTGAAGAGCTTGGAAAGCAATTGAACGGCGTAAGTACGGGAGAAGCCGATCGTTCGAATAGCATGAAAATGTAGTTTTTAAGGGGCTTTGAGTAATCACCTTCTATATGCTGGCCCCGGTAGTGGTCACCGGAAAGAGGCCAGCCGGAGATGTGGGGGGATGGAGTCCGATGCAAGGAGAAGGTACATTATTTGAAACCATGTCAGTAGGCTCTGTATTTGATCCCTCAGGAGGAACCTGTACGGGAAGTGTACTGGTGAGAAGAGAAGAGCTTGATACAACTGAAGTCTTTCTGGCCTGAAAGGTTTTGGTAAACTTCTGTGACCATAGTATATCTCACCGGAAGGGAGTTTTATCCGTAAAGATCTTGATATTTTCATAGGGCGCGCGGTTGCAGGCGGTTGCCTTTTTTGTTGTGAACCCCGCTGTAGATAGTTCATCACGGAATTGGAATAGAATCGGGCGATTATTTTGGGAGATGCTGTCCGGAGCCTAGATCGCGGACATGAGTGTTGGGTCTCACTGCAAGCATTGAGAATGGCATATTGATCAAGTGGCAATGGAAGTCGGTCAGGTATATTAAAGACAGCAACGGCTTTCTTGGTTTTCGCAATGCGTTTGTGGTCTTCTTTACTTGCGGAATCAAAGAAGCGCCTTAGAGCAGCGAGATTATTAGCTTTGGTTTCATTGGATTGGTCAATTAGGCTAGCTAATGGGATCAGTTTCAACGACAAGGCTTTGATATTTCGTGCCTTGATTTCTAAGTCCTTTAATCTTTTTCATACATCCAGGGCCTTGAAACCAGAATTACGATAAACGCTGATAAGTGGGACTGGGCACATTTTTATGGGAATCAGTTTTTACGTGTTTTCTGAGTACAGCGGTGCAGCGCTAACGTCGCTTGGTTCCGCTGATGAAGAAATATTGCGATTTGCCGAAGGTCAAGAAATTCCGGAAGTGCTGTTACATGCTATAAAACGTTGGCAACTTTCGAACAGACAACGTGATGGTGTCAAGAAGCGCGGAAGCGTGCCGGTGAAGTGATAAGTACACAGACCAACCAGAAACTTTGCTATTGAAAGCAAATCGGTAGATGGATACGACTTGTGATATATAGCAAAATGATGTTTATATTAATTCTAGGCTGGAGGTGAAAATGCGGAGCTGATAGATGGTCCACCAGTCTCCCACATAATGAATAAACCTGTAAGAAGAAAGTGGCATGCCACATCGGCAAGCTGCATCTTGTGTCTTTTCAGACGGTGCTCCCGACATGCGGATCCCGTCCAGTTGGCGGCAGCCGATTATCAGAGAATCCAGGGCCGGGAGGTGGTACCCATTTACCATGGGATAGAGTGGCACCATCAATTAGTGCCCGATAGACCTCAGGTAGGCCGAATTAACTAGCCGAAATCTTCAAACCACACTGGAGCATCTCCCTCGGAATGCCGACCATGCTGGTAACAGACGCGGTCTCTCAAGGCCCTGAAAGCTTACCGTTTATTAGTAGCCATAGTGTGGTTTTCAACGAGTGTGCGCTTGAAAGCTATGCATAGGTTAGCCAGATTGCCTAAGGGTATCCACTGATGTAACGGTCTGCAATTTTTTCCCTACTCAAAGCAACTTCAGTGGTGAAACAGGTGAATTGCCGTGGGGGATTCCAAACTAAGAGGGCGGTAGACAAACCGTGGTGCATCTGATATGTAATATTTCTTTGTCACAAACCACGGCGAAAACGTGTCGTCGCGTCGGGGCCTCCGCTCGAGGCGCAGTTCAATCAAAAAATTAGCTGAGATGCACTGGGTTCGACACTCTCAGAGATTGCAAAGAACCAGACGTATCACCGAAAAAATATACTCTTACCGCGTTACGAGGGGCGCAGAAGGTGGTAACCTGCACTGCAAGCAAAACGTTTGTGGAGTTATTTGCTTTCGCTGATGGCCATCAAGCCTCTCTCGTCGTGGTTACGGAAAGTTGGATTTCCGCTGATGAACATATGCTCCGAGAAATACTACAGAAAATTTCCACAAGTAGTTTACGAATTACGAGTCTCCAAGAAGGTGAGTAGCCATCCTTGTTAGAATATAAGATACGCAGAATCGGAACTTGGATGGTGTACAACAATGCCTCGTAATGCTCACATCGACAGAAGGGGATAGCTCACTGTCTTCCTGTATCGCTCCCCAAGTTTGAGCACCGTGAAACACGCTTAAATTATTCAAGCCTTGATCAGCGCAATAACCTTCCCCGAAAAGTAAGTGAAGATGGGAGATTTCAACTTACTGCAAATCATTGGGGAAGTCGAAAGGTGAACAACGGAAATTAAGGAATAAGAACTTCCTAGTTGGCCGTATGGACGTGCTATTTGTCAACAACCAAATGGGAAATTAGATATAGGGCTGGATGTCGATCAACGCGAATGTAACTCGTAATTAAAAACAGGAGAGGCATGACAACTAGCTGCCCCCTATCTTACTTTGAACAGGAGTTCTCACGTGATTGCCAGACGCACCTTATGTGTAACGAACAATTTTTCAGGTCTTGGTCCGGGTGAAGTCGTTCGGGGATTCGCAGTGCAATTCGCGCAAAAATGGACTTCTCACACTTTGGATAGCACTTCAAAACCTAAAAGCGACGCGTAGCCCAATTGGATGTAAAGCTTGATGATCGAGATTGTGCACGCTGGACGCGACCCAGCAACACTTGTCTGAGCATGATAGACAAAACTCAATGTAAACGAGCAGAACGCCTACAGTCGACCAACGTGAGTGATAAAACGAAAGTGGACTGCACCGAGACAAGCCGTTATAAGCCAAGTGACCCGCAACTGCATCAGATGACCGTAAAGTAATCTCAAATAAAGAGCACAATGACGAAACAACTAAGGGTAATACATCGAGCTGCAAATAAACCGTAACCAAAATCAGTATCGTTGCGAGCACGTTGGGTCGGAAGAGTTTGGTATCGACAGAAGACCGAAAGGAACAGGGAAAAGGAATTTTCAATCAATCTAGATGTTGCACTATGTGTAGCATCCGAGGACCGCCCCAAAATGACTTTAAAGACATGCGTATATGGAGGCTTCGTGGTAGGGGCCGATAGCTGCCAGGCAACACAAATGAAACCACCGTCCCGCCGAATCGCGGAGAATTTCGTACCAATGTACACGGCTTTTGTTAAGCCCTCCTTAGAAGTTTGAGCTCTGGCTTGATCTTCATTGTGCAGAAATGGAAGTTGTCATTTGCGGCTGGTCCACCGATTAACCACAAGCAGAACTGAAAGTCAAAGGCAGACAAACTATTAATGGCGTCTGGCCGGACATAAGTCCTGCTGCGGGACATTCGATATCTGCCATTAGGCAAGTTCTAGTACTAAGCAGAACTGCGGGCAATGGTTCGCACCTATCAGGATTCTCAACAGCTTTGACAGCAGGTTTGAATAAGCGATTAAAATGTTCGATACCGGATAGTAAGTGGTCGCGCGGACCCACTTCATACCCAATATGCCCTTAATAGACGAAAAAAGTCGGAATAAAATTGTTCCCCGCGGTCAGTCATGACAGCGCGGAGACAACCATGAAGAGTTGGCCATCGCTCCTCGAAGTGTCGAGTCGCTGATTCGGCCGTGACAGTGTAGATGCCAATAGCTTCAAAGAATCTAGTGAACCCATTGATACGCATTAGCAAACATGTATACCTGTGTGGATGCCCCAAAGGACCAAAAATATCGATATGACCGTTGTCGATGCGTGCATCAGGAGCAGCAAAGGTACTAGTGGGTAGAGCTATGTGCTGTGCAATTTGGATGGTTGGATTTGCAACCAGCCTTTCAATTCGAACGATCGCCTTTCTTTGTAGACGGCCAGATGAATCGTGCAGTGAACAATCGCAGACTAGCAATGATACTCTGATGCGAAAGAACACGTAATTTGTCCAATACGAGACGTCCAAAGGGGCAAGTACCACTAGTCGAGGTGAGCCAGTAGATACGTCGCAGAACGTCGTACCACCATTCGAGGCTAGTGGTAACTGAGGCGATGAAGAATGGGTTACTTGTGTGGAACACGTGTCCCGTGCCTAGGCTACTGCAGTGGCAGAAGGCATATGACAGGACACGCGACGACCTTATCTGGTGAGCGTGATGACGCCACTGCTGCACCATTCAAAGCGCCTATGATGTGGTGAAGGTCTATCGTGAACTGAAAAATTAAGTCTGCATGTCTCGCTCCAAGCGAACACTTGGGGTCGGGCTCAGTATACACAGCGTACGTTAGTGGTTCTTGGTCGGTGAACCGGACAGGGCAACGACCATGGATGGCATGGAGATAATGTTGAATAGTGGCGAATGCTGCCAATTTTTTCCACGAAACACACAGTATCCAACTTCCGTGGAAAAAGGGCGCCGAGAGAATAGCTTGTTGGCTCCCAGGAACCAAAAACCAAGTGTTGCAGGACCGCTCCCATAGGCATCCACCGCCAGACTAAGCGTGGCAGTCGGGTTTGCGTACGTCAGGTGCATGGTCCTCGGTAACGCTGATTCGATGTCCAATAGCGATATTCATGAGGCTTACTTAAGTGTTACCTTGGGTAGATAACCGAGTTGGGTCGCTCTCAGTCCCCTGGGGAATGAGATGATGATATGAGCTCAGTAACCGTGATTCAGGACGGCGCGGCACAGTCAGGGATAGCTAGCTTTATTGTCCTCTTGGGTGGTCTCCTAGCTGAGGAATGTCGGTTCTGTCAATGTCAAAGTTATAGGGATTGACTACTATTCGACTGTCAGGCCAATTGAAATAAAGCAGTTAACTTTGGAATGTGTTCATCTACTTCTGGCAATGCGATAAATAAATCAATGTCATAGACATGGAAAACACCCGAGTTCTGTGAGGCGAAATCGATTGATTTACGGAAGATTTGAGTTACGTTGTGCATACCAAAGGGCACGCTTGGGAAATCAACCGGAAAATGACATGTCAGTAAATCTCTCGAAATCTTCATTTGTTATTTGTATTTGCCAGTGTGATTGCACGAAGTCTATTTTAGAAAACAGTCATGCCGTGAATTGACTCTGTGATGGTGTGTGTGGGGGGGACATCGAAACCGGCGGTCGCGTTGAGTGCACGACATTCGCCACGTAGCTGTCAGTTGACGCAAAATTTCCTTAAAAACGTGCAAAAGAGCGTCCTATGGGACTGTGAAAAGGACGACAGTCCTCGAGCTAATACTGATTTATCCAATGCCAGTCGGCGAGGTCGCGCCGTGACTGGTATAAGCCAGTGAAGAAATGGTGCATCAAACGGCCAGTCGCCGGATCTAACCTTTCGAACAAATTAGGTTGTTGTGGAGATTGATCGAAAATGATTGAATGTCTTTCGGAAAATCGTGAAATATACCAATGGTCTGGTGTATGTCTGTGCGGACTTCGAGACCCGTAAGTTTATTGTCTGCAGTCAATGTGAATCAACGAGCTATTTGCCGTGATGAAGAAAATTGGTTCCCGGTATACCTGTCGGAACTCCAGCAAGTGCCAACATCAACAGGTCTTATCGCCGTGACCGCAGAGTAAACTGTAGCTGTTGGCTGACGTGAGTAAGAATAGGTGTACCCTTCGCTGCCGGCAACCGACGCAATGATGCTCGTGGCTTGGCGAGACAGAGAGTTAGGCTCCAGAATCAACCAGAAACTTGGCGCTCCTAGAATGGTCACTTACAGCGAACAGACGACCAACCTGGGATCGTTCATCGGTGGGCCTGGCCGCAATTAATAGCCGATGGATTGAGCTATTCAGTCGATGCAAAGTAGAAGCCAACAATCGGATGAAAAAATTGTATCGTTGGCATCGTTGCGCTGACTTAGCACCGACACCACAATACACTAGATTGCAAGGCCACAGCAGACAGGTGCCGAGTGGTCTAGGTGATTCAAAAGCGAGGACTATCGAGAAATGGATTCCCGGCAGAAAACGTACAGATCTGGTGTGCCATAAACAAACAAGCAAGCAAATGTCACGGAATAGATATCGGGCGTCGAAGGAGATTCTAGTCGAAATGGTGTCCGAGACTAATAGATTTTCAATGGAAGACCTATGGGATTGTAAATGTATTGTCTGTTCCTAGCCCAGAAGACTTTCCTCAGCCAGTGGTAGACTCTCACACACATGGCCTGAGGAGGAAGCCTGCAAAACACGACTTATACTGTTAGTCAGGTCGCACCTCTTTAGTAACAAAGTCGGTAATATATTGAACCGAGTGCCTGGGGACTTGGTAACAGTGCAGAGCGTGGTTTCACTGAAGTGGGCTTTGGATCGAAGCTGGGATGGTGTGTCCCAAGGCGGGGATTTGATGGAAGAGGTGTGGTAGAGATTTCGGTTACTCTTTATACATTATTCATTTTAAATGAGAACACTTACGACTAGTAAAATCTCCCGCCGTTAGAGTGGGATGAGGTATTTTGTCCTCTGTTTATTTTATCAAGGCCCAATAAACTAGATCAAAAAGAGGTGGATGCAGGACCACAGCGCATACCACCGAATGAATTCTGGACATTCGAATAGCGTGGTCCAAAACATGTCTTGTGAATAATGAACGGAATTGAAAGAACAACTATGGTTGTTTTACTACGCTAGACGCCGTGGGTTGTCACCGTCGAGGCGGTCTGCCTGCTGTTGCCGGTGCTCATCCGCGATAGTCGCTGGTGTGTGGGTGGCTCAGCGCAGGCGTGGTCGCGGATTCTTCGGCAGTTCTCTGGATTTCCCCCTAATGAGATGTTTGAGCACAGCCCACGTCCCCAGTTGCTGCCCTCGGACCGCAGTGTGGTTTTGATTGTTTCCCGCTTTCCAGTGCTCTGGCTGGAGGTAGCCGAATCCAAAGGATTTTAGGGATGTAGGAAGGATTCGGTTGGTGGTAAGTTCGTGATGCCATCTCTTTTTGCGTAATCCTAATTTGTCCGTTCTGGGTGACTTCGGAAAAATGCGCAGCTGTCATAGTTACTCTGACTCATCCACAAAGTTTTTGTTTCAGGTTCCGCGTGGTGCGCAATCAAAAGGGCTAAGAAGCGTGTATAATTATTGAGCGTAATTCGATGACCCACTCAACTGGCTTCGCGGATGCACAGGTGAGTTTTGCTTGTGTTTAGTCGGGAATTTTTCGTCTCTTCGCTAAACCTTGATGAAATGCTTGAACACAGCTCACGTAGCCAGTTTTTGGTTTCGGAGCTCCATGTGTAGTTGTCATAGTTACTCTGAGGCTTCACGTGCTGTTTTTCGCTTTCCAGTGCTCCGACGGTTGCTTGCCGAATCCAAGGGGTCTTGAAGACATGCGAATTCCAGTTGGCTGTAAGTTGATGTCAACTCTTTTTGCGTCATCCTAATTCCTCCGTTTCGGATGACTTTGGAATAATGCGCAGCTGTCATAGTTATTCTGACTGATCCTCGAATTTCGTTTCAGGTTCCACGTGGTTCGCAGTCACAAGAGAAACCAAATTCTGAATGGAATTGACTCAGCTGCAAGTGAGTTTTTGTGACGGCCTGTGATTACTCCGAGAAGCTCGCTAGAGTTCAGCAACTCTGTTGCGCTCCCTGTGCTTGCGTTCAAATGAGGAATAATTGGTTATTTTTTCCTAGGTCGGGGATTCTTATCAGAACTCCATGACCCGCGTACTGGGTTATGCTCTTTGAAGGAACCCTCGAAAAATGGTACACTATAAAAACCTTTTCAATAAATTCTTCGTCAGAGTAATATTCTTCTGTCCCAACTGTCTGGCGTCCAGACAATCGTTTGCGCCGAAGTCAGTGAAGCACCTAAAGTCTACTTCCATGTGTATGGTGTCTTTCCTTGAGGCGGTCTTACCAGCGCGGATTTTCGGTTCTCGTGTATGGTACACAGCTGGTTCATAGTGAACCCGGGGAATCCAAATGCACTCAGCTATTGCTCGACTTAGCTTGTTCCGCACCGCATTTAATGCCTAGCTTGATATGCGCGTTAAATGCAAGACCCCAAAAGTTTCGGCGAGTTTTGTTAGTTTTTCGCGTGTGCTTAGAATGTACGGCTCGCTATGTCGATCAGAGTACAAAAAAACGATAGATGGGTACCAGGGGTTCTGAGATCTAAGGACAGCGGTGGGAAGGTACGCCACTAGTTTTAGCAACACAGGCCGCGTTCAAATGCTTGTGCTAGACAAGGGCCGTATGCCGTCAATTAATTTTTTACAGCATCTTTCGTCACGTAGGATAATCAGGGCCGTGCTGCCCACTGCGCCGGCCGGAGTGTTTCGTGGTGAGTTCTACCGCTGACAGTTCTGTTCAACTTCTGCCTACCCGTAATGTCCCCCATTTGTCAAATAAAGTTAGCGGTTTTCAGTCTGCTAACGTACGTGTACAAACTCTTCGGATCTCGGCCCATTCACTATCCACATTGCTACAGACAGGCCGACAAGCGTCTTTAGCGCCGTCGGCTGATGTTAGTTGCGTCAAGGGAACACGAATTCCGTATTCGAACGCAGTTTTGTCAAATTATTTCCTGTACACTTCAGTAGACGAATTGGCTCAATCGGTGAGGCATCGTGATGTCAAAATAGTCTCGAGCGAGAAGGCTGGAGCGGCCCTAGTAAATTGGATCCCGGTCAACTGCCGCTTATGCGCCGTAAGTTCGGCGTCTGGAAGGAAAGTTGTGTTAACTTCAGTTTGTCATCAGGGCATATGGCCCAACAAACTCCAGTGTTGGCATGCGAGAGGTGTTTGCGTCAGTTACTCCTGTGATGGTGGCAGATGGTAAAAGTTGGAAAACTCGGTGCGTTGGAGGCCTGTGTTGGTGGCCGGTACGCCATACCTGTTCAGCGAACAGATAGCGAGAAAAAACTAAATCCGTGCGAGCAATAAGTTTTTCCTCCAGTTCGAATTTCCAGCACAGTGCGCGTCGCCTTAACTTGTCCGGTAGTCTGAGCCAGATCGACCATATTGCCGCAAGCTACCGTTGGCGCGGTTCTGTCGAAAACTGTAGATCGTACCGCGTGCGTCGAATCGAACCATACGTTAGTTTTAATGTGATTTTTGCTGCAGTTCAACAAGCATCGACGCAGTCAACAAACTTGATTGGCCGTCGAAAGTCTGTCTGATTCGGCTGTTCGCAATAGTAATGAGCAGAAACTTCGGTGAACTAAGAACACCGACGAGCTGTGGAATCAAATTAAGCAGGCGATGCAATTGGCAGCAGATTTCGCCTGTAATCCTGGATCTAGCGTTCATCAAGGGCACTGGGTCTCACAAGGGTTGCTATCTCTAATGGAGCAAGAACGCCAGCTCCCTCACTGCAAGGAAGTGAATGAGGCTCGTCGACACTTGCAGCATCAGTTGGCGATAAGTCTTCAGAATGACCGCGAAAACTGGTGGGTTAAGGTATCCGAAGAGATGGAAGTGGCGTCCGCTTCAGGTAACAAAGACTGTATTAGCTTATACGCGACAGCGGTGGGCGGTGAACTTCGGTTAGTGAAGTGGTGTGCGATAGGAATGTAGAGCGCATTTATGGTAGATAGCAAATGGTGGACCGTTGGGCAGAGCATTTTCAGGATCAGTTTAGCTGACCACACGCTAATGTATTTAGTCCGTTATCGTTAGGGTAAATCACTGACTGCACCACGTTTGAAGAAGGCCTCACGGAGTGACTAGCAATCATTGTGGGATTAGTTTAGTTCCTGTTGTGGGTGTTAACTTCGGTAGTGCTGCATCGTTAGACACTGATTCGCGAGAGTAATACCCGCGAATAACAGACCGGATTTCGTCCAGATCGAGGTTGCATCGACAGAAAGTATCACACGCCGCCGGCCTGCGACAATGGGCTGGACAGCACTATTCCGTCCTATCCGCCGATGTTGTATGCCAGTGGAGTTAGTAAGCGTTCTGCGGGGCATGGCACTTGCGTGCCCGTGGCCACATGAGAATATACGATGAACTAGTAAATTCACTCGAAAAGACTAGCAGTGCTTTAAAAGAGGGCCCACCTCTCCATTCTTGTTCAATTTCTCATTCACGAGGTAGTGGGCGGTGCTTTGGGAGGTCTAAAAGATGCAGAGGTCCAATTGGAAAGTGGGGAGAAGCTGTGGTCCAGATTGCGCTGATGAGTTTGTGTGCCTGTTCCAATCCGCGAGCGCACGACGTGCACTAGACACTCTCAGGGTCTCTAGGTTGGTTTTGGAGTGTTCTTTGCACCTTCAAAGTGTAAAGTGCCTTCACAGAATTGGACGACAGTAGTCCCGAATTTGCTACTGGGTGGAGAGGAACTAACGATTGTAGGCCGTTTCACTTACCGTGGTAGCTGCTTGTCAAACGATGGCAGCTCGGCAGTAGACGTAAACACGTATGTCGAAGGTTGGAACAGGTTTCGTCGAACTGAAGCACTTGTGGCGTTGGCCTGATATTTTACTGAAGTTGAAAGGTCGTGTGTACTGTGCCGCAGTGCGCTCAGTTCTGTTGTACGGTTGCAAGACATGGAATATTCCTGCTGGGGATGCTTGTCGCTTAGAGCTTATATTGCTAGGATTGGACGGAGTGACCATGTTAGTAATGTGGAGTTTCTGAATTTAGTATTAGGTGCCAGTTATGGAAACATCTTACCTCAGTGTGTGGGGCTTAGTAGACTAACCTGGCTGGGCCACGTGTGGCGTATGGCGAGCAATCGTGTACCATGCGGTGGCTTAGTTTTCATTCCTTCCATGGTGTGGAAGATAAGATGTGAAGGTCATAGATGACGTGCAAATGTGGAATGGGAAAGTGGAAAGCGAACTTGGGTAAAATGGGTGTCTCACGTCTTCGTGGTTGAGGTCCAAAAGACTCGCCAATTAGCTGGCTGGAAACACTGAAGGATATGGCAGTGAACCGTGAACAGTGGCGACCGTGTTGTCATTTTCTATCGAATCGGAACGATTGAAAGTGCGCTTGTAT
Source organism: Fasciolopsis buskii (assembly GCA_008360955.1). Classification (NCBI taxonomy): domain Eukaryota; kingdom Metazoa; phylum Platyhelminthes; class Trematoda; order Plagiorchiida; family Fasciolidae; genus Fasciolopsis; species Fasciolopsis buskii. Next base: position 88,758 of record LUCM01001517.1, read on the forward strand.
AGTTAGACTGTGTCCCGTCTGTTGGCTGCGACTGCATCTTATCTTTACCCACCTGCTTAGGCCCACTCTCTGTTCCTCTTGAATATTCACTCTTCTCACGGAAACATGCAACTCTGGGTGAAACCTGGCGGTCAGCGGACCTTCCCTTGCTGTTTAACGCTGAACGGCGATGGGACAATTAAGACCAAGGTAGTCAGTAAATCTCTTGGCCGTATTAATCAAAGGATAACTGTCAGATCCAGGTGGTATTCCTGCCATACAAGGCTGGTTAGTCCTTTGCTTTAGGTGGATGCATGTGGTCGAGAAAGAAGCCCTAAGATTGCCGTATTGGTTTCGGTTGAATTTAAAGAAGTTCCGGACTGCTTAAGGTCGTATTGGGCGCATGCAGGCCCAGGCTCTCACTGACTCTGTTGTCACTTGACTTGGTGTTGGTTTGAGGGATTGGAGGTTGCGTTGCTTTCTTGCGGTTTTGCGTCGAGAGAAGTGGAGTTGTCGGATAGCCGCAACTCTCACGGTTTGCGGGCCAAACCTCTCGTGATTCGAGTCCTCGATGCTTCTCATTTTCGCCAACAGTCTCCTTTGGTCTGCTGTCGTAATTAATATGGAATGGTTCACAAATTGGAGGTGGGGTCGTCTGTCAATGAATCTCGGGTTAGCATCAGTCGGAAAGCTAGTTTACCCCTAACGATCATGCATTGCCAAGGGCGTCGTCAGGTCTCTCTAGGTTCATCGGACGCAACGGAAGTACTTCTAGGATCCCCGCACTACAGAGGCGTCGTCGTGACCCCACTGATCAGTTTCGAGAATGATTTCTGAGAAGTGTAAAGTTCATACGTGCAACTAGTGTGCGCCAAGGTTGGGCTGTTTAGTTGGTAGTCTGCATCGTCGCCGAATCGCACCTTATATCGGGGCCACTGGTTGTCTAGCATTTACAGAGCAAGGGTGTGGTCGTTACCCGGACCGTAGCACAACTTTTGCCCAAATGGGAGTTCATTGTTCAAAGCCCTGTAACTCGCGTTATCCGAGCGGCACCATATTGGTAAATCTTGCCCATTACGTCAAACCCTCCAACCAGCGGTGTCAGCACGCGGTTCAGAAGCTTCGTCAGATGTGATATGTCGGTAAATGCCTCATGGATAGACAAGAAAACTTGGATGACGAAGTTCACGGTAGGGCCGACACCGCTGGTCAAGCTTAGTCTGGATTGGTACGTATTAGTCGGCATCGGTCACGCGACAAACAGTTTACAGAACGAATGCAGACTCAGTCGCGATGTCTGACGTTATGCCCAGCTGTCAGGGAAAATCAAGCCGGTAGACAAGTATTATCTTCCTGGGAATACGGGTGCACACCGCAGTTTAACACATTGTCTGGCCGTAGACGTATGCAGCATTTAAATGTCAGCAGTAACAGTCGAACTGAAATAAACTGTGTCTTAATCAAACTACATTTGGACGCTTTTATTACGCTTGCCCGCATCACTATCGTGCCATTCGTGCTGGCTCGCACTAACACACCGATTCCCCACGCGATTTTATCAATGTGCGATTGTGCAGCGGTGGTCAGACGGATAAGGTCGTGGCGCTTGGACACCAAGGTCGCAGCCCCCTTCCTGAAATTGATATGCAGTTACCCAAGCAGACGTCCTTAATCGACCTAGACACTGGTGCTGAGTAACTTACGTCTAACATCGGTCACTGAGAAAACCCCTCATCATATTCCATCGGCGGGATGTGTATATTCCCTTATTACATAAAAATCGACTTCCAGTATAAGAATAAACCCCATAACCAAGTGACATACTGTAAGAGGACTGCGTAGGGATATTCTCGCATTATCATCAACATCATCATCGTTCGGTGTTAATTAGCAGGCAAAGCCCCACTGGTCGCTATCTTTTCCCCAGAGTTACATGTTTCTATGAGAAGAGTGAACATCCAAGAGGAACAGAGAGTGGGCCTAAGCAGGTGGGTAAAGATAAGATGCAGTCGCAGCCAACAGACGGGACACAGTCTAACTATACAAGCGCACTTTCAATCGTTCCGATTCGATAGAAAATGACAACACGGTCGCCACTGTTCACGGTTCACTGCCATATCCTTCAGTGTTTCCAGCCAGCTAATTGGCGAGTCTTTTGGACCTCAACCACGAAGACGTGAAATGCCTATTTCCTCTAAGTTCTTTGTCTGTCTTCCATTCCATGTTTTCACGTCATCGTCTGACCTCCACTTGGCTTCTTTCTTGCGGCGAGTGGAACGGAAAATAAGGCACCTTATGGGGAGTGCTTGTAAGTTGTTGAAAAAAGCAGATAAAAGGTGTTCAACAGCGTTGTAGTTCTGAGGAGAGGTGAATGAAAGTGAAGTGTTACAGTTTTGCGGCAGAGACTTGGAAAGGATGGGTGGAGTTATGAGATCGAGATAAGTGGTCCGGTTAAAGATGGAGGAACTGACGAAATAAGATCCGAAAAATAGAGCCAAAGCAGTAGCAATGGAAATTGGACAACGAAGCAACCGGTCGATGATGAGCAAGTGACTGCAGAGTTGATGTTAAGGAAGAGTGGTTGATCAGCCGTATGATATTGCGTTGAGCCAGATATAGTAAAGAAAGACAAAGCCCGACCCACACGTGATTGCAGTATTCGAGTGCGGAGCCCCTTTGGATTTTGTAAAGCAAAAGACAAACTTTATTCAAGGGAAAACGTCAGGCGCGAAATAAAAACAGTTTGTGGAACACAAAAAGTTAGCTGGTATATAAAAATGGGCTAACGTAACGGGCAAGTTGTGAATAGGTCGAAAATGATAGAATGTGTGGAGCGTAGACCAGTTGAATCGAACTAGGGACGAGGAGTGAGCGAATGGTGTGTAAGGGAGATTAGGAGGAGTATCGAAATCGCTATGAATAAGGGAAGTTTTGGGATATTTCTACAGAATTGAAGAAGTAGAAATAAAGAAGCGACCATGCAAACGAGAGGCTGAGAGGACGATGGGTGGAATTTCCAAGGCAAGAGAACGAAACGTTTGCCGGGTCTTCTTGGTGTAAGTTGATGACTAGTGGGAAGAAAAGTAGATTGGGGAGTTGAGTATCTGCGTAAAGTGAAAATGGAGGGAAACGGGGAGACCAAGGTCTCAGTTTTCCCCCGTGATTTCAAAACAAAGAGGAGGAAAATTTGAATGACAGCAATTTTAGGAGACGGGTTTGGTAAGGGTCCAAAGTATTTTGCTACCGGTGACAAAATAGACCAAAAGCGCCTTGAAACGGAAGTTTTCTTTGGCTCTTCGTGTGGCTAACGAGCACTCTTCCTGAATTGTTTAAGTCAGTGTTGGGAGTAGGCAAACGGCATGAATGGCAAAAAGCTGAGCCACTCAAGCAAGCTGCACGGTTGCGTTCGTGGTTGGACTACTCGGGGGTGGACGGACACATTTTATTAGAGGAAGAGAATAGTAGTGAGGATATGGTCGAAAGTATGGGCACGGTCGCCAGATCAGTTGGATACACTTATGGAGAAGTCGATTAGTTGAGACTAGCTATTGACCATTGCGAACTGTTCGGCTTCGCGCCCAATGACCGACGTTCCGGGACATTGTGCTACTCACGCTCGGTTGTGAGCAGTGAACTCTCCTGAGACAGTTAGGATCTGTAGGAGGTAAGCATTTAATGCCTGAAGATAAAATGTCAAAACCAGAGGAGCATCACTGTTGATGAGTGATGAGCAACCTAAGTCGAAATTTCAGCCACATGGACTTAAAACTGTAATTGGAACCATCAAGATTCAGTAGTCAGCAGGTGACAACTTAATGCTGAACAGAAGCACAGGAAGAGTGGAAAGTGTAGCTAATAAACTGGGGTTGGGTGGTGTCAGATGAGGGAATCTGAGTTTCCCGTAGAGACAGTAAAAGGATAGAAATACTGAAGAAGTCGATGAGTACAATCAATGTTGTAATTTCGTTTGCGAGTGCTAGTAAGAGGGACGAGTTCTTGATGGCTTTGCAGATGTGCAGATTCAGCGTAAAAACGAGAGCGCATATGCTTGTGTAATATTGATTCATTTGAGAGGAAACCAACAACCAAGGTTCTTAGGCCTAAGTTGGTGACTCACTTGAGGCCTCAATGCATCAAGTACAGTAGTAAACCGAGATGAAATAGTATGTACATATAGGTTCTATTCTTTCTGACGTTTCATCTCGCCCAGCACAGGTTGCTTGCTAGAGGCCTTTACACAATTCAGTACTTCCAAAAGACTGAACAGGAGTTCCATAGGTTTCTCAAACTGTCTCACTGACGCCACTTCTATCGGAACCACTACGGCGAATTAGGCGAGTCATTTTTAGTAAACCCTGAAGCGATAGTTGAGTCCACGTGAGCAGCGAGTTTCGACCACCTGTACTCATGAACTTCTATTAGGTTTCTGGTTAGTATACATTCCAAACTCAGACTGGGTTGGTTAGCCGCCGGATTCTCTTGAGTTGGACTGCGGAGATCCATAAATCGGAAGAAAACCGCTGATATCCATTAGTCTGCCGGTATGGAGACAATCCAGCAGATGGTCAGATAGGCAGGAATGGTTTTACGAGATTCCAAAGTTCTTCGACAGCGCATGGTGGGATGGCGCCAAACGTGTTTTGCATTTCACTGTGGGATTTGATCAGCGCATTAGGCTCCGGTGGCCTAGCGATGTTGACTGGAGATGTCACATTTTTGGCAGTCCCATCAAAGCCCGTAGACGGAGTGGCATGTAATAGCGCGTGACCAGAATCTCTAGTAAAAACAACAGTTTTGGATATAAGCCTGCCGTTTGCAGCTTATCACAATAGTAAGAGTAGACTTAAAAGCTTTTCACCGTTGTCCGAGCGATTACATTTGAGATCAAGATGAGGAGTGAAGTGTCGCGAACTCTAGTATTTGAGTCCCCAACAAAACCGACGAAATGGATTTCTTGTGCAGGTAGAAAGCACCCTCCGCGAAGTCCGTAGGGGTGCATAGCTCATTTCCTGCTTCCCTCGTACGAGCTTCTGATGCAGCGCAGCAGACCATTAGCTGGAATACACCCTAAGAGATAGGCTTAGGCTCTGTTATTTAAAACTATTCCAGTGCCCATTAGATCAAAAGCCTCAGCCTCATTGTCTCCAGCACAGCGCGGCAGATGTGAATATCATCGTTCTAGTTAAGCCAGCGCGCTGACCTGTGCAGCAGAGTGTGCGTTTTGTATGTCCCATGTTTGAATATTGAATGTGGCCAAAGAAGACTCGCGCCATTCGTGAGTGGATAAATATGGGCCAACAGAACGCAAGAATCTTGGGGCTAGTTGTTCACGCAACATGAAATAATCAGAGCGACTTTATGAAGAATTCGGAAACGAAGGAATGCAGTTTAGTTACCTTGTGGTCTGTTTGTGGGCGCGATACCGACAATTCGCCCGGATTAAAGCGGGTAGTTTCTTTAAGGGCATATGTCCAAACTTTACACCATCGAAAGCTTAACCTACGAAGCAGCAAGACAGGGCGTGGGGTCTGCAACCCACTAGGGACTAAAGGCTGATTGCTCAGTTGGCACACCGTTCGGACGGGACTAGACGTCCTGAACGTCTATTTCAGCCCTCAGTCACATTTAAAGACGACCGTAGTGGTTTACTCTTCGTGTGCCGACCGTGGTAGATTTTGAATCAGAGTTAAGACCCACTCAAGATTGACTACAAAAGGTCAGTGCCAACCCAGTGGAAAACACCGTGCGTTCGGCTTCTTCTACCCACTCGGATGAAGAGCAGCACCGGAAAAAGACAGAGGCTGCTTAAGATGCAAGGTCATTGAGCGGAATTTCAGGAGCTGCTCAATAATCGATCACTTTGGGCCTGTCCAACGAAACTGAAACCCCTATCGCAATTACGGCCCTCAAGCGACAAGAGAACTCAAGCTTAGACAGCTATATTCAAGGACGTACGATACGATGAGGCGTAAGAACTAGTGCGTTTATTCTCCAAATTGTGTAGCAAAGAAGAGGTTCTTCTGAATTAAACAGTCAATCAGAAACCTGTCTTCATAAAAAGGTTCCAACATTACGAAGACAACATGTTCAAACGCCTAACGTCGTCGCGCATCTTCCGTTCCCCACAGCTGTTTCGGAGGCGTGGAGCAATAACACCTCTACTGTGGATTTTTATATTAGACCTTCGGCCGATAACGAGATGCCACGTCGACGCCCTAAGTACTTCGAAATTGGTGAATGCAAATCGAGCATTCCATTTGCGCGAAGACAATTTATCTAATATGAGACCAACCGGTAAGATACAACGACCCACGTAATTAAATCGATCCCCTACACCCAGTTTCTCCCGTGCAAGAGAAACGTTTGGCTTCGAAACCAACTCAGTCCTGCAACAGCATTTTACACTTCGAAAATCAAAGGCGTATCCAACACATACCCACACTACCATTCAGACGACCTAGAAAAACTTCCAAACTATTTGGATCGTCCATTTATTGTAAGACACGATACGTGCCCATTTTTGAAGTTCTCTCGCGAAATGAACATCGGATTGATACAAACCAACCAAAATGGAAACCGGCTTTCTCCTCAT
>LUCM01001517.1:100021-116069 GCA_008360955.1 Fasciolopsis buskii
CTAGCCATTTTACCTGGTCGAAAACCTCCAACCGACGAACATTTCCTACACGCAGACTTCATATCTCGCAACCGTACAACAGAAATTGAGCACACTGTGGAGAACTACACATGACCTTTCAACTCCAGTATAATATCAGGCCGATGCCACAAGTGCTTCAATCCAGCTGCCCGAGCCTTGGATATACGCATACTTACTTCCAATCCCGAGCTGCCACCATAGGACACGCAGCTACCAAGGTAGGTGAAACGGTCCACAGTCGTTATTTTCTCTCCATCCAGTATCAAGATCGGCACTACTGTCGTCCAGTACTGTAACAGCACTTAGCACCTTAAAGGTGCAAAGCACATGCCAATCCGAGCGACCGATCTCGACAGTCTATCTAGTGCCCGTTGTGCATGGTCCGCAGACTCGAACAGGCACACGACGTCGTCTGCGTAATCTAGGTCACATAGCTTCCATCTCTTTCTCAGTTCGACTCATACATCCCGGAGACCTCCTATAGCATCTTCCGTCACCTCGTCCATGACGAAGCTGAACAGGAGTGGATAGATGGGACGCCTTTGTCGAACGCCATTAGGCCAGTCATTTCGAGTGAACCTGACAGTCCACCTTATACCCTCACGCGACCATAGGTATGCAAGTACAGTGTTCGCAACAGGTTCACAATCTTCGCTGGCACTCCGTTCCGGTGGAGAGCACTGGGTAGTACTGGTCAATCCACGGATTCGAATGCACCTTTCAAGTCGACGAAGACTACGATCGTAGGACGGCGCTTTGCGTTCCGAGTATCTAGCGGAGAGCGAATATTGCTGACGCTTCACCACACTTATGGAGGACCGATTAATGCCCTGCTTTTGTACACTTCGACAACCGTTACCGGAACTATTCCATGAGGTTGCTTATTGAGGCAGGGCGTGCCTCAAAAGTAATCACTTTATCAAATCTTTGCTACTGTTTTTTTTGAACTCGTAAGAGTCTATGACTAACTGTGACTACTTTGTTTCACCCAATGGAGTTCGAGGAGTGTCCCAATTCGCCGTTTCTTCTCGACTTTACGATCGACGACATCCTCAAAAAGTCAGTTGAGGGTCTTGCGAACGTGTGTCGAACTCCTACCAGGACACAGTTTTACTGACTTAGAATGTTTCGACGAAATAGTATCTCTTTGTTTTCGAATTCCATACAGCTCAGCTTAACTTGAATCACAAGAAACGAAACGACCGGACACGGTATATAGTTTGCAACATCAAAGTGTAGGGCACTACTACAGGTTTGGCGAGCCCGTATTTGCACCGTACTAGGGCAATGAGAGACCGGAGATTGTTGGTAGTTTTGTCTGGTTGAGTTGTATTTCTGGCACAAGGGAGGAAATGCCTATGCACATTTCGAAGGCCAGACTAGTTTTTTCCAACCTCAAGCGCCTCTGGCCTCTGGCACCAGTCCTTTGAAGGACTGAGTATACAATGTCATCGTGCTCCTGGTACCGCTATATGGTTGTAAAACATGGCCTGTCCTTATTAGGGACACTGTTCGTCTGGTTGTGTTTGATGCCCGCTACTTATTTAGTATTACCCGTGTTTGTTGGCAGCAATGCTGAAGTACACGACTAACTCAATTGTGTGCTGACAATGTCGGGTCTTTTATGCATCGTGCCTCCTAGGCCCAACTGGAGAACAAGCAACACCTTGCCGGACAGGAGTGAAAAAGCTAACGGAATGCTTATCACATGTAGAACGATCTCGATTGTCAAAGTGGACAGTAAGAACAAAAAACAGACTTGTTCCTCTTAAAGAAATGGCTCGAAACGGAAGTCAATGAATAGAGAATGTCTTCATTCTTGTTGTAAATATAAAAGCTGGCTAATAAAGAAAATGTTTTGTCTCCTTTCATGTTATTCGCTCAGACTCTGCACGCATACTCATTTATTCATGGTAACACAACGAGCACGCGTAAGACAGAGATCCGCCTACTCTCGCTCCTAATAGAATTTAGCACAAAGCTATTCAACTGAAATGTATTTATTCAGGACTTCACTTGCAACCACTGATCCATTGAACGACAATTGGCTTCACTGTTAGCATTACCGGCTTTTTTATTCTTCGGAGCTTGCTCCGGCAGTCCAATTTTTATCATTCTCTAGACTATTCCTTACACAAGTGGCCAGCCCTTTTCTCGCGGCTCATTTTTGGCCGAAATGCAAATTTGAACTGGTATCTCTTGTTCCACTTGCCCACTCATGTTCAATATTTGCGGTCTAAAAAGCACCTTCAATGGACAGTGACGGTCTTTCAATCGCCCCGGTCCTTTGACTGAAAAGTTGTGCACTTGTCATGTAGTAAATACAAGGGGAAGTAAGACGATTGTCACTGTGGTTTATTCGCGAATATTCATTCTTTCGACCCATGGGTTATCTTTTTCACTACAAAAGGGTACGCGCAGTGGAAGAGGGAGTCTAGAGGTCTACTGCACTGATATCGTCTCCACAAAACACGGGTATTTAATTTAGATGTGCTAATGAGCTACCGCTGAATTACTTTTAAAGTAGCCCAACACAGAAGCTGCTGATTTTCGTTAACCGAGGCTGCTTAACAGCTGGCATTACCCAGTGTGACACTATCATTAGCCAAAATCCCCTGGTTGTTGTTATCTACTTTCGCTTGACAGGATGCAGCGATAACTTAAGAGCCAACAGTGGCCATCAAGGCCCTTCGATGATCGACTGAAATCCAAGGATGATCATTAAGAGCCGTGAACGGCTCTTAAACAATGAAGAATCTGCAGGCGTTTGTCATACACACGAATACGAACTGGAGACAAACTATGGGAAACCTATTGCACCCCGGAGTCCCAAAAGAAAAGACAAAAAACAAGCAACACGTAAACAGAGCCATTCAATGCGTAGATTTTTCAATGCCTTTTAACCTAATTCTCATGAAGCAAAAAGGAACTCATAAACGAAGTCATAACTAAAAAAACGAAAATACACACTCTATACAAAGAAAATACTATCTGAATGAAATGCAAACAGGTGGTGTGAGAATGGGAAAGAGAGTGAGGAATCTAGGAAATCTCAGCGGGAGAGAAATCAACCATCACATTGTCGTGTTCCCATGTAATTCGACTATCAAGCGATCAACAACCTCTGCTGGCAATTTTTCACGCTCCAGAGCGCCAAAAACATTTCGATTTCTGACGAGCCGTTCTGCTATGTCGTCATTGGCTACAACAAACATGCCGGCCAACTCGGCCACAGCAACATTGTAACCGTTCTCGTTCGTGGGACTCAGTGATTTCGTCGTGTATACGGAACGCCGAGGCCACACAATTGCGCGGAGTAGTCCAGTTTTTCTACTCCGTGCCAGGAACAGATTGTGTGCGATCCGAAGTGTTTGGCATCGCTCAATAACTCGCCAAATCGAGCTGGAAAAAATAAACAGTGTAACAAAAAATTCTAAGTTGGATCGAAAAATCTTGTCTACCGCTAGAGCGAAAAGTAATAAATCCAAATTTCTTCACTAAGTCCCGCGGTGTGAAATGCGGATTACCTCGCACCGGACATGGTTTTCACAAATATAATGAATAACCGTCCCCATTCACTTGCGCGCACTTACAGAACATGTACTAAACTCCGGTTGCTCCCAGTGACTTTTGAATGGAAATGTTGGCTCTGTGAATCACTTCCTCTAGCCCATATCCACCGTCGCCTTGTCTTTCACGAACCGCAGAGTTCCCCTTCGTCAGACACAAGCCATCTTCAATTTTCCGACTACGTACGTCATCTTTGTTTCTTTCTCAGTGCTGGTTTCAGTATCTATATCCATCGATTCGCCGCCGTTTACTCATTTCTACACTTTAAATTCTCCAATCAAAATTTCCAGTTTACGCGGTTGGAAATTCGGCCCCCTCTCTCCAACCATTATTGTTGCACCGATTGCCGCCTCCCCCCTAGTAGGACCAGCCCTATGACTTTTTACTCATCCCTTCTAAACACTGAAACTGACCCCAGCTGCCAAACTACCATTCTTGGTGACTTCAGCGCCCACAACGAAAATAAGCTATTGCACTCGTCATACACTTCGACCATGAGACGTGTAGCCGAGGATTTCGTTTTAGTCAGCTGGTTGAAATCCCTATACATCCCCGATCATATTAGTTACCGACCATACACTTTTGACATGCAACATTAATTGCCTCGCCATCCTGTAATACCACTTCCCTATCTCCTCCAGGCTCGTTCTACTATAGACTGTTTTTTTTCTGGCCTCGTTCCGAAGATCCAATCCTGGACTTTTGGCGCTACGACTTTCCCGATTGACGCCGTTTTTTGGGCTTATTATCCCTGAAGCACACGTTGCTCCATATCCGAAGTTTGTCTGTCTGTTTCTGGTTTCCCTGAGGCGTGTGTCTTTAAATCCCACACTTCTCCAAACCACGACCTTCCAGGTGGTCTATGTTGGCAACTGTGCTTTCCATCGGTGGTGGTGCCTACTCAACCAAACTTCCCGAAATCGTTCTAAGCAAGCTAGAAACAATTGTTGGCTCTCTACACAGAGTACTGAAGATCGCTAAGTGCACCACGAAACTGGACGATTAGCTTTATAAACCGGCCCCTTGCAAAGATGATATCCTGTAATTTTTCCGATGCCATTTGCGATTCCCCCGAGTTTCTCGTCTGCGGCTCGCTTTACAACGCCAAGGTTTTTGCTTCCAGATTTCCATTAAACTTTCACATTCTGGCAGTCCAATTTCCCCGCCTTCATATTATGTTCTGAACCAAGCTTTCCTTCAACCTATAAATACGAGAAAGGTCCGACGAATAACATTCAACAGAAATGTTTCCAACCAAATAGTTGACGGGTCATTTGGACTCCAATCTCAAAGAGATGAGACACCTACTTTACCTAAGTTCACTGTACCTCTTCCCATCCCAAGTTGCCACTTCTTCTACCGACCTCCATATCGCTTCTGCCATTCCGCGGGAAGAACACAAAATAGAGCACGGTATGATAGACGAGTGTTCGATATACGCCAAAGGTGACCAACCCAGGTAGTCTGCTAAGTTTCATTTGTTAAAACAGAGTACGGTGAGAGCCAACATCTAGTATTAGATTCCTGAAGTTCACATTACTCACCGCGTCACAAAGGCGGTGGAAAACCACTAGCCGAAGAACATTGCCCACATGCAGACTTCATATCTCGCAACCGTACAACAGAAATTGAGCACACTGTGGAGAACTACACACGACCTTTCAACTCCAGTATAATATCAGGCCGATGCCACAAGTGCTTCAATCCAGCTGCCCGAGCCTTGGATATACGCATACTTACTTCCAATCCCGAGCTGCCACCATAGGACACGCAGCTACCAAGGTAGGTGAAACGGTCCACAGTCGTTATTTTCTCTCCATCCAGTATCAAGATCGGCACTACTGTCGTCCAGTACTGTAACAGCACTTAGCACCTTAAAGGTGCAAAGCACATGCCAATCCGAGCGACCGATCTCGACAGTCTATCTAGTGCCCGTTGTGCATGGTCCGCAGACTCGAACAGGCACACGACGTCGTCTGCGTAATCTAGGTCACATAGCTTCCATCTCTTTCTCAGTTCGACTCATACATCCCGGAGACCTCCTATAGCATCTTCCATCACTTCGTCCATGACGAAGTTGAACAAGAATGGAGAGATGGGACACCCTTGTCGAACGCCACTAGTCGTTTCGAATGAACGTGACAGTTCACCGTATACCATCACCCGACCACAGGTATGCAAGTACAGTGTTTGCAACAGGTTCACAAACTTTGTTGACATGCTCTTCCGGTGGAGAGCACTGAATACTGCAGTCCGGTCCACTAAACCGGATGCATCTATCAGCATTTTGTTTTTTGTCTTCTCTCTTTTGCTTCCTATATTAATGGAACAACGATGTACATCAATTTTCACGAAGGAGGCCGCGGCTTTCGGAGGAATGCCAAATGGAGAAGTTGACCGATGGTGGGAGAATTCGAACCCGCGACTTTCACGTCCAAACGAAACGACTTCATCCGATCGGCCACAGCCGGTTTGAGAAAGACTACAAGCGTAGGGCTCCGTGTGCCCTTCTTGAGGACGGGTTCAATCAGTGGCTCACCCAACCGATAACGGGAAGCGCTCCTTGTTCCAAATATCTCGAAGCAATGAGGTAAGGGATTTCATCAAAGCTTGTTCACTCAGTTTGAAAGGAACTAGGAGAAATACCTCGTGACCAACTGCTTTTCACTTCTCTGGAAGTCGAATATTCGACTCTACTTCGAATTCCGTTGAGGGAGTCGACAGATACTCCTCAGGACGGCCTGAATACGTTAGCGTGTGGCCAGCTAAACTGATCCTTGAAGTGCCCAGCCCAACAGTCCGGCAATTGTCTGGCGTGGATGAGCTCTTCATTCCTATCGTACACCACTTCCCTAACCGAAGTTCGCCGCCCACCGCTGTCGCGTATAAGCTTAAACAGTCTTTGGTTTTTACCTGAAACGGCCGCGTCCTCCATCTCCTCGGCTACCTTAACCCACCAGCTTTTGCGGTTATTTTTAAGACTTATCGTCAACTGACGCTGCAACTGTCGACGCATCTTATTCACTTCCTTGCAGTTAGGGAGCTGGCGTTTTTGCTCCATTAGACTTAGCGACGCTTGTGAGACCCGGTGTCTTTGATGAACGCTAGATCTAGGACCGCAGGCGAGATCTGCTGTTAAATGTATAGCCTGCTTAATTTGATCCTACTGATCGTCTACATAGTTGCTCGTTGAAGCTGTTAGATCTTCGGATAGTTTATGTTCCTAGCTGGTGCGAACAGCCGAATCAAACAAACGTTCGACAGCCAATCGAGTTTCTAGTATGTGTCGATGGACGTTGAGCCGCAGTAAAATTCGCATTAAAACTAACGCATGGTCAGATTCGGCGTACGTGGTCCAGTATGATCTACAATTCTGGACAGAACCGCGCCAACGGTAACTAACTGCGATATGGTCGATCTGATTCAGAGCACCTGTCGAGATTAAGCGCCATGTCGCTGTGCGACGCGAACTGTGTCAGAAATTCGTGCTAGATAGTAATAAATGATTGTCTGCACAGAATTAGAGAAGTCTTTCTCCATTATCTGTTCGCTGAGAAGGCATGGCGCGTCGCTCACCTAAACGGGACTCCACCGCACTCAGTTTTACAACCTGTACATTAAAATCACCTCCAAGCACTACTATGTCAGACCGTTCCCTCTTTCAAACAAAAGTGACGAGGTCATCGTAAAACTCGTCTTCCTCCATGTCAGTGCTGCGGTCTGTTGGAGCGTATGCCGAGATGACAAATAAACTGCGCTTAACACTACTATCCTTTCGGACGCTGACTGATCCTTGCAGTCTCGGGACGCACAAGCTATTGTTAACTGGGATCCATTCTAAAAGGGATGCTTAGGCCTTCTCACTTAAGTTTATTCCTAAACCACGTTGACCCACAGCTTGAGCTGCTTCCTCTCCTGAAGCGTGCAAGAAATATCTTGACGAGACATTAGGTGCACTTAGTTGAATTACTCTACTCGAATCTTGATTTCGTCTCACTCACGCAGTAGACATCAATCGAAAGTGACTCGTCCGTCAGAGCCAAATACGGCTGTTGGCCAGCCTGCATGAGATTGCGCACATCGAAGAAACCGAGATTCAGAGGCCGACGAGGCTTGAGAAAATGAGAGCTGGCAGACTGAGAACCACCTACTACACTACTTGGCAATAAACCGTTGCGAGTATCGGGCGCGTTACCACTGGGTGCACTATGGGTAAACAGAGCGGACAAACACATTGGGTTGGAAAAAAGAGGGACAAGTTGGGGGGGACGCAAAATAGGGTGCGATAAGGTAGACGAGTGTTCGCCATACGCAACTCAACACGTGACGCACCAGCGGAGTCTACTAGGTTTCATACGTTGAAACAAGTTAATCTCAGAACTGGCAGTGAATATTAGATTCCCGACCTACACATTACTCACCCGCTCATGACATCCAATCCTGGCGATACTACGTAGATATCGGTGGTGGAAAACCTCCAACCGACGCGCATCGCTCACACGCATACTCGATGTCTCGCAACGGTACAACAGAACCGGGCGCACTGCGGTACAATACACACGTCCTCTCAACTTCAGTGAAATATCAAGTCGACACCACAAGTACTTCGTTCCAGCGTAAGCTGCTCGATCCCTCCAGATACGCGTTTACCTCCACCGTCAAGCTACCATTGTTCGACACGCAGCTACCCTTTGTTCCCCTCCATCCAGTATGAAGTTCGGCACTACCGTCGTCCAGTCATATAACAGTACTTTGCACTTCGAAGATGCACTTGGAATATCCAATTTCTATGACAAGAGATGCTACAAACAGAGCGATGGAGTAGCCATGGGGTCAAAGTTTGGACCTGTTCTTGGTCAAACTAGAGCGTGCAGCGCTCCGGAACACCATCTCTAGTGCAGACCGGAGGTGGCCCGGTGGGTTAATCATCTGTCACTGAAAGGGTCAGAGGTTCAAATCCCAGACCTGCCGGTCAATTCGGTGGTAGCCGGCAAGTGGCTGTCATTCGGCTTCTTACCGCACCTTACTTATGTGGTTCCGTGCTATTCCAAGTTACCAGTCCTCTCCCTCCTCCCGTGTAGTGGGCCCTAGTGGCTATAGGACATGACTCTTCCACTGCACTCATTCTTGTAGCATATCGTTAAAAAAGATGCATGGATGACATGTCCATCACTTAAAATTTTGCCAAAGATCTCTAAGGATTACCATGTGAGTTAACAAGACTCATCCAACTACCAAGTTCACCATTTGAAAATGTTCTCGGGCTCCGGGATACACGTCTGCATCGAACGGAGAACAATCACATAGAAAGAAATGTATTTCGTAATTGCACTTGGCCGGGACAGTACGCAAACTTCTTTAGCTCTGTCCTTCTCAGATACGAGAGGACGTTAACGTTGGAAATGACAGATATATATTCTTACCCATGTTACCCAACACATGAAGCGATGTGTCGAGAAGGAATTTCTTCGCGTTCGAAACCTTTTTCATTAGCTTATACTGGCATCCATCTCTCGGAGAAAGTCGATTATTTTCGGACATCGTTTTCTCTAAGATCTGCTTTGACGCTTGATATCCATTGTGAGACATTTGTTCGGTTATGTTTACTTTATAGCACACGCGATCCGTGTGTTCCGGCTCGAATCGCTTCGATCTCTCAGCATTTCTCTATGATTTATCTGCGCGTGTGCTGTCGTATAGTTCCTGTTTGGGCACCACAACATATACTACACATTGCTTGCATCTGGTTGTTAGCTCGAGTCTTCTCTATTCGGTCGACTGGAGGGACTTTGTCAACCGCGCGTTCAGAATCCGAAAGAAGATACGTTAAGTTGCATTCAAAATCTGATGCAGGATATCCCAGGGATTGAAGCTGAATTTTACTCGACTGTCACCTAAGTGTAGTGTCGTTTGAATATGGAATCCAGCTCTTTTGCTGGAAATCACTTTGTGCAATATAAACATTATATATATATATATATATATATATATACGTATTACAAACGTCGGAAGCTCAAGCAACAGGGTGACAACTTACTCGACAAAATTTTCTAGGTCTTCAAGGCATATCATTTCGCAGGCGAAGTTCTCTACAGGATGATCAGGAATCTCAAGATATGTCTTTAATTTCGTTTTTGGGAGTAATTCCTGAAATGAAGAGAACACATGTACCATAAATGCGATTTTGATTTAGCTTATTCATGAGAGAAGCATCGGGTTTTAGGTACTATAGTTCATAATACGTATCACAGAGAAATATCTTTTCTATGCATCTTTTTATCAGAACATTTCGGTAACACCGTATTTACTATACTCTCATTTCTCTATCTTCATATATATATATATATATATATATATATATATAGTGCAAACAATTGATAACGGAAGACGACATCCACATCCGACCCAAAGAGACCTTATGTAGTCTTATGCCACTCGAAGGTTCAGGATCACGACTGCCTGCTTTTCCTCCCGTGTAGCGAGCCCTAGGACCAATGGGGCATGGTGCTTCTATTGTATCCACGCTTCATAATAAAACTTCATCACCAGACCGTTCTGAAAAACATCGGCAAATCGAATAGGAAACTCAGGAAGTTTAGGCTCCTAAAATGAAAAGTCCACGCGATTGCAGATTATTCGTAATGATAAATGGAGCAGGTTGAGACGGACGATCCAATCAATTCGGTTAAGTATTTAACACACCATGTGCCGATCCAACTGAAGTTGTGAAATGTACACCGGAACTTCGTGACGAGTATCACAGATCCGTCGCATGCATTGGTGGCTGGCTGTATATGGAGTGCCGTCTAGTTTCGGAGAACCAATGAACCCCCCAACTGAGGTGTAACAGTGGTGATGTCTGGAGCTGCATCGAGCTGCAAACGAGTTGGAAAGCCATTGATAAGCACACTGGCTCACTGTCTGGGAGCGGAACCATTACCATAGGAGCGTGCCAGGAGACTTCGTGAATGACCAAGTGACGTCCCCATTTGGTTCCTGTCTTAATCGACTTGACGTTTGGATTGATGTGCAGCGTCGTTTCTTCCCTGAGGAGGGCTGCTTCGATGTTTTAATGTGAACGATAGAATGTTAGTAACGCAGCGTTGTTGGCAGATGCAATTCACCAGAGTTTCCAATAACTTGAGTAGGCCTTCTCAGGAGAATTTTTTGATTGTAAAAGGCTTCCTTGCTAAAATTGTTGCCTTTATGAGAACAATTGCGGCAGTAAGGACAAAATCGGCGAAAGTAACAGGCTCCGATATACATATATGTCGATGACGGATGCTGAGCACTTGGAGGCGTTGGAGATCGTGGTGGCGGTGCTGCTTTTTGCGCGTTTTCACTGCACGGATCATGGGAACTGTTATGTTACCGAGTTTGGTTGGTCTGAACTGCAGCATTCCTGGACGACATCATGGTTACGGGAAACTCCGCAGATAGCCTATACGACCGCCTAAAACAGTTCTTTAACGCATAAAAGATTTTGGTCTCCGCCTGCGAAAAGATAAGTGCCATTTTTTTATGATCAGAATCAAGTACCTGGGGTTCATCTTCGACGCGGATGACCGTTACCCTGACCCGGAGAATGTCAAGGCGATTCAGCAAATGCCCGCCCCAAAGGACATATCGTCTCTCCAGGCCTTTCATGGCTTAATTGGCTATTACAGCGCCTTCCTCCCGGACCTCCATCGCGTACGAAGTCCGCTCAACAGGCTGCTACAAAAAGGACAGGCCTGGTGCTGGTCACAGCAATGCCAATCGGCTTTGGACAAAATGAAAACGGTGTTGACATCGGGTGTACTTTTGACCCACTACAACCCCAGCCTGTCGATAATTGTAGCTACTGACGCATCAAACTATGGAATTGGAGCGGTCATTTCTCATACGTTTCCCAACGGAGCTCAGAAGGCTGTGACACATGCGTCCCGAACATTGACTTCCGCAGAAAGGAACTACCGCCAAATGGAGAAAGAAGCGCTTGCGCTAGTGTTCGCGGTAAAAAAGTTTCACAAGTTCCTCCACGGCCGACACTTCACCCTACTAACCGACCACAAACCGTTACTATCCATTTTCGGATCGAAAAAGGATATCGCGACGTTCGCCGCCAATCATGTACAGAGGCGGTCAACCATTCTCCTGGGATACCGTTTTGACATCAAATTCTGCAAAGCCACACATTTCGGCCAAGTGGATTGACTTTCTCGCCTCATTAACAGTCACCCCACGGAGGACGAGGACACCGTCATAGCCGCTGTTTCCGCGGAGCAGGCCATCATCGATGAATTTTCGGAAGCCGTCCGCGCAGCACCAATCACGGCAAGTGAGGTCCGTCGGGCCATGTTTCATGACCCCATCCTACGGCGGGCAATAAAATTCGTTC
Source organism: Fasciolopsis buskii (assembly GCA_008360955.1). Classification (NCBI taxonomy): domain Eukaryota; kingdom Metazoa; phylum Platyhelminthes; class Trematoda; order Plagiorchiida; family Fasciolidae; genus Fasciolopsis; species Fasciolopsis buskii. The sequence goes on from LUCM01001517.1 coordinate 111,993, forward strand.
AAACTTTTTGGCCTCACGATCAACTAAGCGGTGCATTATTGCATCTCCACCGAAGACGCGAATCTGTCGTCCAAGGTTGCTTAATGACCTCTGATCAGATAGTCGTACTTAGGACACTGCGACCGAGACTCTTGCGGCAGTTCCATACAGGTCATCCAGGTGTAAACAGGATAAAGACTATCGCCCGCAGCTACGCCTACTGGCCAAGAATGGATGACGACATCGTGAGCACGGTGCGCAATTGCTCAAAGTGCCAGGAAGCGGCCAAAATGCCACTAAAGCAGATGAATGTGCCATGGTTGACCTCCAACCAGCCGTGGTCAAGGCTACACATCGATTTTGTCGGGCCTATTAAGGGCATCCATTATTTGACACTTGTCGGTGCCTTATCAAAGTGGCCAGAAGTGATTCCAGTAAACCCTGCTACATCCTCCGGCACTATCACGGCTTTACGACGCTTGTTTTCTCAATACGAGGTGCCGGATTAAATAGTGTCGGACAATGGATCTCGATTCACCTCCGCGCTGTTCCGCGACTTCTGCCAGCAAAACCATGTGCAGCACATACTCTCACCTCCTTATCATCCTCAGCCGAACGGTCAGGCGGAGAGATTCGTCTACACTTTCGTTACTCAAATCACGAAAGGAGGAGGCGACGGAGGAGGCCCTGCAACAATTTCTGTTGGTGTACCGCACAACTTCGAACGCAAATACACCAGGAGGAGTCTCCAGCAGAAGTACTAATGGGCCGAAAATTGAAAACCACTCATAATGCTTTATTGCCGAGCTCGCCAAGTTATCCCAGCTTGCCGAAGGTTCACTGGTCTACGTCAGAGATTACAGACCCGGTCATCCAGGCTGGACAGAGGAAGTCATTCAACGCAAAAAAGGATCCCGGTTGTATGAGGTCGCTGTTGCATCCGGAATTTGGATCAGACACAAACCAAACAAGAAAACGCTACGCGGACTCCCCGGTGGACACAGGCACAAGAGTCCCCCTCGAAATACTTTTAGACACGTTCAAATTGCCGAAAACGTTGGCGACAACGAATTCAATGGATACAAACCTACTCCCCCGTCGATGGTCTGACCGTCGACGGCGTCAAACGAGGCAATTCCAGGCAAATCCAAAGGACGCTGCAAATCAGTAACTTTTTTAAACAAAAGGGACAAGTGTTATTGGTCGATGACCATTCTAAGGTTTTTGGTGCCGCGGACTTCACTTCTGCTATTAATTTTCTACAAGAACTGTCCTTTTCTCAGTATTTCGAAATTGACGTTATTTTAAATATTGCGCGTTTGAATATTTTTGTGTTCGCGCAAATGTTCATATAATCCCGTACTGTGATTGGCTAGTCCACACATCGATCAAGGCCACCCAACAAAACTATATAAACGAAAGAGCTCATTCGAATTCTGACCTGTGTTGGTGGGTCACCAATACACGCGCGGCGGTACGCTGTGTTTGTCTTCTCTCTTCCGCTAGCGGGCTGGGCTAGCTGTTCGTATTTCGTGCCACTTACTGTTCCGTGTGGCTCATTCAAGGGAGCAACAGTTTTGTCCCATTCGTTGTGCGACTACGGGCCTTGAGTCTTGAGCCCGAACTTTTTGTGTCTCCAACCTCTGTGTGTGTTCGTGTCCCACTAGAACACAGGCTGTGTGCCCTTGTGCTATCGTGCGCCGCTAGTACTTGTGTCTTGTGCTTCAGTGTGTGCATAGACCAACGAAACTCGGCAACATAACAGGAACTGATTCATCTTTTTTCTGGATCACCGCGGAATCATGCTTAAGATTACCGATACGCTCGCACACGCCGATCACTTGATAAAGTCTAATGTTATGCTCTTGATCATGCTTTGATAGCAGCCGCGTTCTGACATCTTCGTACCTGATTGCTTGTAGAACACAAATGAATGCAAGTCAATGTCGGGGACCCCAGAGAGAATCGTTAGAATTCTCCGTTAGCAAGACCGCCAGAGGTAACAAAATCATCAACGTCCTTTTTGACCGTTTGGAGGCATTCAAAACAAATACCGGACAGAAACGAGGCCTGATCACAGACTTTCCTTAGCGTTTGAAAACTCTCACTGAATGACAACGTTCTTCGTTCAACCGGTGTGACGAAGGGGGTCAGCAGGATGAAGCTTACACAGCAACACCCGAACCTTAGTTTCGTCTTCACAACGTTTGTCACACGACTCAAAAGGCACACCAGTCACTCGGGCCTCCTATATGCCCGAATACACTTTATCCGATATATTACAACCAGGTGGGATACAATTACCCAAGAAAATAAATCCATATTCTACACCCAACTGTACCCATGCAAGAACAAGGTTCGGCACTGAAACCAATTCAGTCCTGCAACATCATTTTACACTTCGAAAGTGCAAAAGCGCATCCCACACATACCTACACTATCATTCAGACCTCTTAGGATCGTCCGTTTATCCTAAAACACTCAGGTTTCCGTCCGAGCAAATACCACGGATCTCACATAACCATCTATTCTCATCGTGAACTCGGATGAAAGATCGCCGAATGCGCGGTGTCGGCTTCGGCTGTTGCCATACAGAAACCATATAAGTGAAATGAATTTCGCCGGCACACCCTTCAGTGAGAGACAAAGCCACAGAATTGCACGATCAACTAAGTCGCACACCACGTTCGAATTAAGGGAAATAGAAATCGCGGATGTACGGAACGTGCCTAAGTACGAAGTTCTCTCGCAAAGTGATAATGTGGTTCATACAAACCAACCAGGATGGAAGCCGGCTTTCGCCTCATCCATACACCTTTTGCAAGCACTAAGTGATCGACAAAAGATAATACCCGTGAGAAGACTGGGTGCAATGTCTACCAAACGAATTTCTCTGCGGCTTTCACGCGAGGGCTTGCTACTTTTCTTGCAAATCGGTGCAAACACCGACTCGCAACAAGACTGCAGCTTCTCGTGGTCTGACGGCCTGCGTGCCTCCATGATCCAACTAGCTATACAGGATGGTTTACCTCAAGCCGAAGATCCAAGCATGCCTGGACGGTTAATGGGTACAGGACCGACGAAGTAGTCCTCTAGTCATCCAAATCGAGGGATGATCTGAGTTAGCAGCTCAGTGGGGAAAACCACTAGGAGAATAACTGATCCAAGTGGATGGGCTTTCACTCAGCTATGTCCCACTGCCTTACGGTCGGGTTCTTGTCAGGACCAAAACCTTTGGTTGAGAACCCTAGTCGTTCTTCTGCTTAGCCGCTGGACTCCCCTGCAGTACCCGTCCATCATTCCCCATGAGTTACGCGCCTACAAATAATTCCATACTGCATCGGGTAATCGGTAATCAGGACCGCGTTGTCCATTGCATCGAGCGGGGCGGGTAGTGATAAGTATGCCACTGCTCAGAGTTCTCTCTCATTCAACCTGTCTCTTCTGTCTCCAACCCAATGTGTTTGTCTGCTCTGTTTACCCATAGTGCACCCAGTGGTAACGCGCCCGATACTCGCAACGGTTTATTGCCAAGTAGTGTAGTAGGTGGTTCTCAGTCTGCCAGCTCTCATTTTCTCAAGCCTCGTCGGCCTCTGAATCTCGGTTTCTTCGATGTGCGCAATCTCATGCAGGCTGGCCAACAGCCGTATTTGGCTCTGACGGACGAGTCACTTTCGATTGATGTCTACTGCGTGAGTGAGACGAAATCAAGATTCGAGTAGAGTAATTCAACTAAGTGCACCTAATGTCTCGTCAAGATATTTCTTGCACGCTTCAGGAGAGGAAGCAGCTCAAGCTGTGGGTCAACGTGGTTTAGGAATAAACTTAAGTGAGAAGGCTGAAGCATCCCTTTTAGAATGGATCCCAGTTAACAATAGCTTGTGCGTCCCGAGACTGCAAGGATCAGTCAGCGTCCGAAAGGATAGTAGTGTTAAGCGCAGTTTATTTGTCATCTCGGCATACGCTCCAACAGACCGCAGCACTGACATGGAGGAAGACGAGTTTTACGATGACCTCGTCACTTTTGTTTGAAAGAGGGAACGGTCTGACATAGTAGTGCTTGGAGGTGATTTTAATGTACAGGTTGTAAAACTGAGT
>LUCM01001520.1:0-17429 GCA_008360955.1 Fasciolopsis buskii
GGCTTTGGATATTTTGTGGTGGGATCCAATCTCGATAAAAGACGCTTGATCCGAATCTGTTAAGCCAATTTTTTTCATGCTTTGTGCATGGCATCAGAACGACTCCTTCATTGTGTTTTGCTATCAATGATTAGATTTGGCCAATCTATTACATTGGAAAAACGTCGGAAAACTTGAACCAGCCAACTGTCTCACAGTTGCTACTGGACTGGCGCATTGGGGTCCATGGGATACTCCGACGAAATGTTTGGAAACAAAAGGTGAGAAACATCACTTCTCATGGTGTTCGCAGGTTAAGGATCACCTGGAGCACGAAATCTGCATCGGCTGTTTAGTTAGAGAAATTGGATAAATAAAATATTTTTTTCCGGCAGACTCTGAATGGGAGGCAGCGCTGCAGAATGGCACGACAGAACTGTATACATGCCGCCTTCAAATCAGGAATAAGGAAAACCGTTGATCTATAAAAACGAGCGTGTGTTCTAAACTTTGCCGAAAGTTGAAAATGTGATCAGTGCATCTCTTACCTACTTGATTGTCACGCATGCACCTCACGCGGACACTAAATAATCGACTGAGGATAGAGTCTGCCAGTAGTTCAGATTTAATGCTCAGCAAAAAACTGTCCTGTGCTTTTCGCATTGTGATCTAGCAACTTTCTTGTTAATCGATATAATCACTAATTCACACCAAGAATTTCTCCCTTGCTCCACATGTATCCCTGTTGGAAAAAAATTCGTTTTCAATTGGGTTCGTTCATGAACAATATTTTTCTTATATCAATACTTCAAGCTGGCGAAGTTTCTTTTGGTTTTCCGGTCTGCTCCTAACTGTGGTCAAGGATTAGCGATGATGGACTAGCCTCAAGTGGATACTTGAAGTGGATGATGAACCCGATCTGCTGCACGATCTTAGCTTTTCTTAACTGCATTCACTCCGAAAGTCACAAATGTGTTAAGTGTACCTGAATTTCAACTGGCATCACCTCCGTATCATCCAAAACTTTCAAACCTCAGTTGGGATAAACTCGATCAATCGCATTCCTGCAAATGTTAGGCGTCATGGAAATTGTTCAGTAGAGTAGGAAATTCCCTTGTGATGACGGTGATCTCGAAAAATCCCATGCAAGTACAGATTATTAGTCTAGGTACCTTCTGGGTGAGTATAGTTTTGCAATTTTTTTGAAAATCTCGTGGAGTAAAAATTATGAAATATTTTCGAATTTACTGTGTAGTCCATTTGAACAAAACAAGTGGTATGAAACCCCAGAATAATTCATTTGTTTAACGTTCAGGTGTGTCGTGCAAGTTTTATGATGGCAGCTTGACATATCCATCACGTACGAAATTATTTCGCTCTTTTACATGGGCACAAAAAGCATCCGTGAAACTAACCCGGTCACATTGGAGTATTTGCGTGCAAGGTGCCCCTGTATGAATAGAAATGTAGAACTAAAAGAGGTTGGCTGATTGTTCGTTCAACTCCAAGTGGGCGGTGCCAAAATGTTAGTGCCTATACTCCAAATAAAAAAGAATAACAGCCTTAACGTCTTCTGTCAAATGCTCCTTAGGAGTAGCAGTTGATGTCAAGATCATGTGCTCCAAAAAGATTACATTTGTTTGAACGCGCTACGAAGTATGTAACTGACTCACCGGTCAAGCACTGGCAGGTTGGGGAATATCAGCCAGTATCATTCAGCTGGAATGGGCATCAAATAGTAGGAGGCCTTTATATCAGCGTTCTTTACAGTATCCCAAGAATGCGATTTGTTCTGAAAGTTTATTACTGCTTAGTTATTTCAGAAATGTCATGGTATTATAAAGATAAACGTTAAGGCCACTACAAAGCACATGTTGATCAGTTGGACAAGAGTCCATGTGGAGTAGAACGTTATTCCACCACGGCCATCGGATGTTATACAGTTCTTCGGCAGAGACATCGTAGCTCTCCCGCTTATCGTTGACGAACGCATCTAGCCTGCAAGAAAAGCAAAATATGTACCAAATTTAATAAATATAGATGACAATAGGTATATTCGGACATCTCTTTGCTGCACCGAGTTTCAGGGTATGTTGTGAACGTTTTCGTTATTCGAACTAAAGTTGCTTGATGATGCTAATTTTACAACCGACCAAGCAATATTTGCTGCGTATTCCAGAAGGACAAACACTTCTATAAGTGGGTCCATTCCTGTGGGTAACATGTTTGGTCTAGTTAAAAGAATACGTTTACACCGAGGATGATCGTGGGCAAGTAATCCAGTGGAGAGAAGTATGCGGTTCTTTGCGATCATCTGGTATGAGGCATTTTCACGGAGCATGATGACCTCACTTTAATGATTCATCAGAACAGTGTGTGAATCAACTTCGGATGACGACAATCCTATATAAATACTGCTAAGTAAGCCAAGACCAAACGAGCCTAAATACCATCAGTTCTAACAAGGAGGACACAATTCAGCTTACCAAACTGATGTAACCCAATTCGTTAAACTTGAGTGACAACAAAACAACATTTTCCCGCATGTTTTCTGCATCACTGTATAATTCCACTGACACTTAATAAAATCCACTCCATGCTGAATTATGTTTGAGGACACGGACTTTATTCAGTTTTTTTTTTCTATAAAATTTTGTTATTCTCCTTTACGACGACTACCCAATTGTTGGTTGCCTAAGGGGTGTTCACAGTGTCAAACTTTTTTCGTGAATCTTCTATATAACGTAAACCAGTGACAATTCTAAGGAACATTATTGTTCAAATTTCCAAAATGTTGATTGCTTACATGTTTTTTCGCTTTTTTTCTTTCCTAAAGAGCGCAGCGTGACTATTCAGAAGGAAACGCCCCGATAAGCCAGATATCGATGCATCGACTTCATCGAACAACTTTCGCGGAGATCTGTCGAGTGCCGTTCACTATGGTGATGCATGTGACTTACACTTAATTTTGGACTGCCGAACTAGTAAACTACTGGTGACTGGAGGCTGAAAACGCCCGTGTGTCGGTTTTTAGGGTTGTTCCATGGGACATTGCGCTATTTGCTACAACTGTTCTAAAATTGTGAGCGAGAAATGCGCTGTTCTTCTCTCTTCACTTTTGGTCAGAAATCAGTTTCGAAATGTTTTTGTAGTCCACACACGGTACAAGCGAGGGCCCTGCAGTAAAATTACCCGAGTTATCAACGTAAATAATCCGTGTTCATCTGTGAAGCAAATATCGACTTGCTATCAGTAGGTTTTGATAAGTAACTGTGCGAATTCTCGTGATTGTACCTCAAAAATGAATGGGACAACCTTTTCTTTGTCATTAACTGCAAAGTAAAAGACAGTATGTTGATCAACAGTAATTTGTATTTCTGAATATGTCGCACTAGTTCTTCAACGGAAAACTTCAAAACGATTTACTGGCCTGCATGTATTTTTCAGAAGTCATTAATGCAGTGTTGTCTGTAAATAGTGCAACTGGCCAAGATTTCGGTCATTTCGAATATTGATTGCGAAACTTGCCTTGAGAAGGGGCACCCGAACTAGCCAAAATGTTCGCCAATTACATTCTGCACTGACCCTTGAAAATTTTACATAGCCGTTGCTTTTTCGACGCATTCCGAACCGCCTTCGATGCAAATTCATGAAATTTTGTAGCTGACTACCTCGATTAAATCCAAGAATAGTCATGACCGAATGGCCAAGCTGACCAGTCAAAGAAAGCAGGTTTGCCACGTAATTTTCCTACCATATCCGCTTTTTGTGTGCCGTGAAGGAGATGACAGCTATGTTGCCGAGGGCCGCAAACTTTCTCGTTTAAGCAAGCCACGACTGAGAGAATGTTGTCAAAAGCCCAATCCATTGGCAATGGAATCATGATTTCTGTCTAAGTGAGGTGACAACCTGATGCATTTGATCACTGACAACCGAAAAGGCGGTCAGAACAAAGGAATTTAGGTGAGGGCACACAGACGATCGAGGAATATGAAACTATGGATTAACATCTAGATCGAGTTCACCCGACGAGATTCAGTTAGGTCAGGCTCTGCGTTGATCAGCATTGGGCGAAACCTCGTCGTAGATTCCTGGAAGATGTTTCTTGAAAGACAGCAACAAACCTCCAGGTCTAACCGACGGCTGTTGCAATCGCAGCGTTGTAGGGGTTGCCAAGTCCATTTTGAGAGCCTCCCATCCTCTTTGAGTAATTTGCTGAATTGCTTTGCAGCTTCATTTGCTACAAAACTGGCACAACACAAGAAGCCATAAAGAACAGTTTGTGACGGTCCCTGCTTTGAAAAATGCTTGAGAGCGATGAAAATGGTAGTCCCACCAATCCTCAGCCGGAAGAGCCGATCGATTTGAGCATTCAGAGGGACACAAAATTTCCCTAACAACGATTCAGAATAAATTAACTAATAGTAAGAATTACCTGAAGCGCTTGGAATTGTGATCCGGTAGAAATTTCCCCCTCCACGGAGATACTTTCTAAGTGACGATAGTACATTACTGAAACCAAATGTATTTCACAAGTATGCGAACAACGAAATAATATCAAGATAACAAAAAATGTACATAGAGAAAGTAAGCAATGCATGCAATGCCGATTTGATAAAAGTGACAAATATTTCACCTCTTAGTTTTCAAATCACAATCAGCTTGTTCCCTGTATATTTTTTGCTTCCTCTTGAACCTCATTCGTCTTTTTTTTATCTTTTTGGTTGGACTTGAGAATACCTAACATCCTTTCGTTACAGACTGGTCTGATCTGGATTATATCTCTAGTGACGCCAACCAGGAAATGACGACTCTCATAATTGTGATCCATTTGACCGGTATTAGCATATAGGCTGGGTCTTCTGTCTCCCTGGTTCGTCTTACGTCACTCATGGAATCGATCTTATACGAGCAATCCTTAACTTTCTATCTGACGTGATGACGTCACATCCTCGGATCTGCATAAGTCGTGTTGAAAGGCTACCTTCCGACAAACAGTACGGTGACAATGGTGAGGTATTTTGCTGAATCGGTCATCTGGAAAACTTCTGAAGAACTGAGATATAAAGTTACCGTCGATTGTGAAACATACAAAAGTGTTTACTGATGATATCCCTAAGGCTCTGGTATATGCCACATGTAAAGAAGCATGAGTAAATATCGCGATTTACAGGTCTCTTCTAATTTATTTGTTGTTAGATTTTGAAAAGGTCAGTTACATATGAGTGATGTTGGTTGTCGAGGTAGACACGTATGAGCACGAACAGTGACACCACAGTGCAGCGCGAAAATTTCATCAGCGTTTACGGAAGTATCTCGGGATTTGCTCTGGCAAAAAATAATAGATGATGATAAACGTTTAGTCCAACGAAAGCACTGTCCGCAATTAAGCATCAATTTTTATGATTATGATAATAATTTTCTACTTGAGCTATTCTGCATTACCTGGGAGGAAGGTATGGTTCCTATAAAAGGCAAACCCGGTCTGAATCTTAATTTAGTGCCTTGAAATGATGGTACCTTTTTCCATGAAGGCGAAAGGCGGGTTTCTCGTTTTTAACGAGTCCACGGTTATTTTATTTACTTTATCTTCGAATTCCACAAACTAATTAAATTAGAATGAATGGACAGCCATCTTATATGATCAAAAATTCAGCAGACCGAAGTACGGCAGGTTCGGATAATCACCAATCGTTTTCCCATATATATTGTTATGCACGAAGGAAGTGCGCGATTACCAAAGGCCGTTAGCATTCGACAGTTAACGACATTATAAGCCGCGGCCATAATATATCTAAAAAGCTTCCCATTGTTCCCAAAAACGATTTCACAATTGCACCGCTTATGGTAACTTCAAGTTGACTATCATTCATAAACAGTGCGGCCACGTCTGGTGCCCCTCTTATCGAATGCCAAAGTGACTCAACTTGCACATTCACTGCTTTTTCAAACCGCTCGCTCTAACATTGTTTCTTATCAAAGCATTTTATCCACTCGCCAACCAATCACCACAACCCCGCATGTTCCAAGTTGCCTGAGATAAAAGAATCATGCTCGTTTCGAAGTCGTTTTCAGCCTTACTTTTACTCATATTCCTCATATAATACCGAAATTAAAAAGCACATCATTTTTCGGAAAAGAGGCGCTGCCAGCACAGATCTGCATGCCAATCTGGCCCAGACTAACACACCGTGGCAACTACCTCTCATCCGTAGTCATGCATTTACCTTTCAAGAAATTCAGTTGAGGCGGACCTAAAGGCACCCAAAATTTATCATCGCACATCTGATATAACCCAGGCGTACACGATGAATAAAAATATTGTTCCCAGTTCATTATTCTTTAATGGACGGTAATCTTATATCAAGTCTACTTATGACTTTCAGGACATAAGTGGGAGTTATTTTTCGTGCGCTGTGCGAAAACTGGATTTCATGTTTACTTTGTCGGGAAACTTGGCAAATTTATTGTTATCCTTGTATTCGTAACTTACTATTTCGAAATGAAATGCATTCTCCAAGATCGACCCCAAAAAGGTATCGTGTTAACGACAACGAAATGTTACCATCACTCTCCAAGACCAAGGGTGAGCCTAGCTTGTTTGGGGATTCTGGACGCCAACGGAAGAAGCTTTTTAAATAAAGTTCATTTGATTTTAGTTTGTACTACCTTTAGCGTTGCAAAATGGGTTTTGGCTTTGATTGCAGCCTCTCATCACGGAGTAGCAGTGGAAAAAAGACTAACGGAATCATAAAACAAAGAAAACCAAATTTAAAAAACCCATGTGAGCTACTGATTGGGGCCTTTAACCATATTGCCTAATAACTGCAACCTGTGTATTCAATATATACTAGGTCAAAATAAATATAGTTGCGAGAGTTCATTAGTCAAGTTTTTCGTACCTTTTCAACCATGTTATGAGTTGGCCACCTTGACCAAACTTCCAACCATCACACACCTTAAATGATAGCGCAGACCAAAGGAATCTATTCGCAGCCATGAGTAATCCATGTCCCGATCACATCAATCTATTCTTATGCCTTCCATCTCATCCCAGGGTTGCGGATAATAATCACAATGAACAGTCTGCATACAGTCGTACTAAAGCAATTTATTTATTTTCCTAGGTAAATCGACCACCTTTCTCGTAGGTCGATACAACCACTGATGCGATTTTCAAAGGAAATTGCATGAAATCTGTTAATCTGAATGATATTGTTCTTGAAAAAAAACAACAACAGCCCATCTGATCTATCCGTTTTATGCAATAAAAACAAAACTATCTTTCTGATCATCTCACTTTTTCAAAAATGGATTGGTATCTAGTACATTCTTTTTAGTTCCGGGCATGTGTGAGGTTCACTGCAGAGATGGAGGGACTGAAATAACCCGTGACGTGGTCCATCTGATGCCCCAGACAACTCTTCTGAGGTTACATCAGAAGACCTTCGGACTCGTTAATCACTTTCTCTACACTTGGTTGTCATGGGCCCATATTTTATTCAGCCGATGACAATGCAGACGTTGCGTCTATTCGTAGTCTTCATCATTTCCTTATATCATCCTATTCACCACTGATTGCGATCATCTAACGAGTTGCAGACATATGTCTCAACAATTTGCCGGCCTAAGACGGATGCACACAACCCTTAACAGTGCATCTGTTTCTTGTACAACATCACTAGGTAGCATCTTGCAACCATGTGCATGTCGTTACGACGGCTTGAAGAAGTAACCAGCTTATCTGAATTCCATTAGCTCGACCGCGACTGTTACGAAAACTGAGCAATGCTTTGGATTACGTGCGCATTGGGAAGTGTGTTAAGCACAACAAACAGCCTCATGGTGGACATTGATACATGCCGCAATCAGTTTTGAATCAATCTTCATATTTATCCCGTCGACCTCGGCTCGTACAATATTCTACAATCTCGCTCTATGTCACAAAGTTTGCTTACACATGATCACTTCAAAAGTCGACGTATGAGCACGAGACATGGGGACTGAAAATGGACAAATGTAGTTACGTTTTCAAATGTAACAACGGGTTCGATGTCTTTATTGTTACAATATATGGCTGATGTATTTTTGCACTCAGATTATCATTTTTACTGATAAGATGTCTTGGGGGAACTGAAGATAGATATCATAGGAACAAACCCAAGCAACGGTATTTTGGGAATAAAACAAAATGTGAATGATCAACCTGTGCACTAAGGATTACTGGGCAGCATTTATTTCTCAAGGAGGCAGGGGGGAATTGGTATTTGGAGAAGGTTTTATTTTGGGTTAGTACTACTGTATAACAAACAAGCAATTTCATCAGATTGGAATCGTTCGACAGACATAAGTAGATATTGTCGATGTTCAACTAGGCCTCGTAAGATCTCAATAGTATGCCTCATTCTATCATCAAATAAAAGGTGTGAATACAAAAAGTAGCTGAAGGGTACTGCCGTTCTACGTGCACTACTGACTGAACTGGTGTGGTCAATAATTTTCATGGACCCGTGTATAGTCCCTCCAACCCTAATCTTCGCATACTGAACGCAGGTAGAAGTATTTGTTGTGACGTGAACGAATCTATACAAAAAACCAAAGGGTACACGGCTGTCACTAGGATAGTGTGAGGAATGTTATTTTGATTGACCCATCGGCTGCAAAACCATTGAACTAGGACCTGATGCATGTTGGGTGAATGCATGCTCTTCTGCCTCAAAGTGAACAATAAAGTAAGAAAAAATAGAATCGAAGACATCCAATGAGGTATGGGCAATCAACCTGGCAGTAAGATCGAACAACAGACGGGCAGAAAATATATTTCTTAAACAAGAGGTTATAGCTGAAATTTCATCCCAAACCAGCACGTTGGGTTCGTGGTGGAAGTGGGTCCAAAAGACAGTAGAACAGGTGCCAAAAACATCTACGTTGTTGAACCAGTCGAATATAAGTCAACCAGATGGACGATATGACTGACGTCGTGTTCAATTCTCTCTAACTGGTCCAGTCGAAGAATATTTCTTGAATGAAAAAATATTGCAGATTTATTACGGAAAAACAGATATTTGGACCATTAAAGTTAAATCCTTCAACTCTGATTGAAGGCACCCCTTACTTCTGATCGCGTCATTCGAAATGCAGGCCCAATGGGAATGATTCATGAATAGTTTGTCGATTGGATATTAAGTACTGAAAGATTCCGATAATGTCGCTCGTCATGTTTTGCACTTAGTCCGGACGTGAGATTTTTCTTGAGGGATCCACTGATAATATTTTGCATGGCTTACGCAATTCTTATCACATCTTCAATTAATTTACATTCACAGAGGTTGATTTTTCTAGGCATTACCATTCCCCAATTTTCTGAGCACCCGATAGAATGTAAGTAGCAATCCCCCATCTGGATGTCGTCGGACAAACTCCGGCCATATGTTCGACCAAACTTCTTGATTTGCATAGATCAAGGTCTCATTAGGTTGATATTTAAAGAAAAATGAAGGCATATGACGAAAAGTAATTTTCAAATCTCCACCAGTTATTCCGATTTTCTTCGAGGTGAAAAATATGTTTTCAATTGTTTTTTCATTCATTATATTCGTGCTGAAAAAACAACTCATTTTTTAGATCATCATCGTGTTTATTATGTCATACTGAAACTGAAATTGATTATCTGACAGGTGGGAATAATCACCGTGCATCGAGTGGTACGGGTATATGTGCACAATTGGATTTTCGAACTCAAAACCTAGCAATTATTGGTCAAACTGAACAGATCGGATTGCGATTTTTTAGCACATTCGAAACAAGGACAAAATCGTTAGGAGTACATTGGGATTTAGAGAAAAAGGTCAACAGAGTTTAGCCACTATCAAGTAAAGCATCAGTTTCGGGTACATTAAATGGATGAGACATCTGATAAAACTATTTCATCTGTTCCAGTAACCAGTCGTCGAAGGCAAAGCATCACATTCAGCCAGAGTGCACTTGCGTATTACCAGGTAGGCATTAAGCGCTATGATATCCGCATAATTTATCCATTCAGAGTTCACTGATGAGTTTAATTTGATTATTTGATGTTTTACGTGTCACGAGATTCCAGACGTTGAATAGCATCTGAAATCTGCTTGAACGTAAGAAAACGAAAATTTGACAATGTGAGCAGTAAGTAACTGTATGTGTTGGATGGGCACTCCAATGTCCGGGTCTTTGCGACCTCCTTCTTCGGGCGTGAATCAATTTCGTTAAAAATCCAGTGCAACGGAACCCCATGCTTGTTCCGTAAATTAACTAGGCTTGCTTAGATCTGATGTCTGCCAGTTACTGTCTTCATTGGAAAACAACACGCTCTAACACAATTCAAAGAATGTTTTCGTCATTTGAATTGGAACGTGCAGCTGGCTAGAAAATAGCACAGAAAAACAATGCTGATTTGTAGATCCTTCCATCCAAAGGGAAAAGTTCCAAAATATCAACTATTTGGATTTAATTTAGTCGTGTTCCCAAATGGGTGGGGTCAATCAGTGAACAAACACAGTAAGACTTCGATACATCGGTGGAATAGCGATCGAACCACCCCGGCTTGTCGTAGAATCTATGAGGTACCATTAGGTAGGCACAATGAGTACGACGAACATACTGCAAACCTGAAACCTCGGTGTTTGACAAAAGCGAACGATGAATTCGGCTGCGCACATTTATAAAGCGAAATGGGTGCCAATTCATAATATTTGTTCAGTGTGGATGGATAGCGTGACAACTGTCGACATTTAAAGTTTCAAAACCAGTTCAGTAATGTAACAGATTGGGATAAGCTGTCAGTTAGTCGGCTATGTAAAGTGCGAATTAATATCGCATGAAGTTACTGCGGTTAATCCGACCCGCACGGTGCATAACTGGTTTTCACCGACCGGATTATAGCCATGGTACTTGAATACATCCAATGCAGGAATTAGGTGCAGTGCCAGCGAAATTAATCCCATGGATAGTAATGCCATTAAAAAACGAGGAAAACGATGCCAAAGTTTGAATATAATCAGAAGCGCAATAAACAGCATTTTGTTTGTGAATATACACTTTGGAAATAAAAACGAGGCACTAGAATAAGGAATCCGTGAGTAGATCAGGAGTGATGTTCATCAGTGTGAAATCACTGTTTGGCATCGGAGTAAAAGCGAAAGAAGACAATTCACTTTCGATACCCCGACGGTTATTTCCCCGTAAAAAATCCGACGATGTGTGTGATTTCTTAACACAAAAGCAAGAGTTATTTTACTATATTACAATACATTTTGAACGCTTTTGTTGTCGATGAAACAAAATCCCGAAAGTTCAGACGTGAACAATGTTGGGCAAGCTCCAGTACAATTTTGCTCCAAAGCGATTGGTCTATTGTGACCAATAAAATGTCTTAAAAGTGATTTTACGTCCACTTTAGATAACCAAGCAGACTTGGGATATTTCCTGCAACCAATCCGTTATGTGGCCATCAGTAAATGTGCTTGGATGAATTACATCTGGTTTGTGGGAAATTCTGCAGCCCTATCATGAATTGTATTTTCCTCACACAGCTTATTCTAGTTAGTATAAGCATATTTAGACCATACAGATGTGTTTGATCGTGGATCCAAAAACATTGCACGAATGAGACCAACTATGATGCATACTTTATGAGCTTGAATAATTGCAGTCCATACCGTCAACCTGCGTCAAACGTCTGGCCCTATTCGATCTGCTCTTTTAAATACTCGTTCATATTTTCTTCATAATTTAGTCAAGACCAGATAAACTCCCTAGGTCCGGCATACGCGAAAGATTGTCTATAACTATACATGAGTACTAAACATTCAGTTACTATTTGATTTCACATTGACAAGGAAATTAAGTAGAAATTTCCTCTACATGGTCAAGTCTTGTTTGTTCCGATCCTGTCAACGATATCATATGGATGGTCCATCGGTGATCCTTGACAAGGCGAATCTTAGGACGAATTGAGGCTACATGGAAAGCAATTAGCTCGAAGAAATAACGATTAATTATTTTTACGTGAAGCGTCTGACTGCATCGAAGCGGACGTTTATTATCATCCCGAGCATAGACCGCCCACATATTTGGGATGCCACCAGTAATTTATAGAACCAAAAAGAGTGGTTTGAGCATTCACACTCATATGAACTTCCATAATCACAAATAACTCGGACCCAGGAATTTCGTTTTGGCTGGCTGGTTGATCTCCGCTTACTCTTTGTTCCAGGATGACAGGACCAGCGCCAATAATAGCTGTCGAGAGAATAATCAATTTTCGGACATCAGTCACTGTGGCTCACGCAAGTTTCCCGTCCCGAAATACCATCGCCAACTTCTTTCCAGACCAATCAGTCGTTCATTTTTTTCTCTGAAATCTGTGCGCAGCCCAAACAGATAACGTTTTGCATTTATTAGCAGCTTTTCCCTTCTGAAACACGTTATCGTACTTGCTTATTTTCTTTTCTCCATCCGTGAATCTTCAGCCGTGCTACTCTGTCTAGCAGCAATCTTTGTTGCTCACGCATTCGGCGGTCAGCCTTCAACCTGCATGGATTTATTTTTTCACTTTCCCAAATTTGGCCAGTTTTAGTGAATTCAACCTGTCAACCTCAACTATGTGCACCAGTTTTCTTCCACTATTCCATTTATGCCAGAGCCGAAATTCAAACAATATTTTAATTTATTACTATGAAGAAACTAAATTAAATTCGTCCTGACGACCACGCTCAACCCCGTATTAAATTTGGCCAAAAATTATTCTTGAACGAAAACAATTCAATGCTTGTGATACATCGCTCAGTGACGCAAAGTTGCCGCTGTAATGGACGATATCCAACTTCCGACTCGCAATAAACGAACATCAAAATACGATGCATCAAATAAAGTTCCCTCTTGCACATTGGTGCACATTGATGTTCGCGTCAGGGTCTCATGTCCTTATGTTGTACACACCTATAATGTCAGATGCATTTGACTAAAGGGAACAGTATGTTGTGCCAGAACCTCAATGACAGAAATACCTGATCACTTCACCAAGCGGACGGTAACAAGTGAAACCCGTTGGTTAGAACATTATACATTTTTCCAGAGTACAGCTATTTCCATGAATTTGTTGCTTATGTACATCGGTGTCCTACTAACTAATTCCTCCTGTCACCCATTTAAGTAGACTGGTAATACTGCATCAAATACTTCCTAAGTTTCCCAAACAGCTTATCTTCCGCTTATGGTTTTTTTTAGCAGACTGGTTTAAATTTCAGCACACTTAAATAGTTAAGACGCTCGTTTTAGCTTTACGGATCAGTGTGACCATATGTACCGTTATTCATCAAGTGAGAAGCACTTACTAGAACCGATTTTGTGGCACAACTTATGACTGAAGAAAACCTGCAAGTAAAAATCTTCCTGGCCTGTCATGTCAAATCACAAAAACATTTTATAATTCTTCAGTTCTTATTCACCACCTTCTGGTAATTTTTGTAGGATTGCTCAGGAGGGATATCAAAATTCTCCGCTGGGAAGTGTTGATTATTAGCCGTGTGTCTTTTACATCACTAAATGAACCGTGCAGTGAACAATGTGAGCAGCACATGTTCACACTTGAGACGTTCACGCACAAGATATTCCGCATCTCATTCATAAACTGCACAACTCTTATAATTCTATGCTATCCGCTTTCTGGCCAAATGCTTTCCGAGCCACTAGCTGCAGAAAGTCCACTGTCAATTAGTTCACACGCATCCTAATAAACCAACAATAACATGGTGTCAAATTTATCGCAATTGTCCAAATCCTTTGCTAGATCATTTTCTCAAACACACGTTTTTACTCCATTTTACAAGCAATTTGGTACATTTTTGAGGTTATTTCTGGCTGACGTGCCATAATTGCGTATGCAAACGTCTTTAGAATGCAATATCAATAGAATTCAGGGCTATGAATAACACCGATCTGGATGCCCTTGCACATAAACTGAAAATTAGGCCAGTAATTTCATTTCGGGAGAACGATACTTATGTACTAAATCAGTACAATTCGATTTTTCGTTTGATATTATTCATGATGACAATGTCCGTAGTGATCACACAAATACTCCAACATTCTATTGTTTAGAATCACGTAAATACTATTCATGGTAACTGGCTCTGTTTGCTCCGCGAAAATTCCGTTTGCTGGAGGGTGTATTTAAATGAGCCGTGGCTTGTAATTCTGTGTAGTGAACTTCCACCGGAAAGGGCCGTAAGACATTCTTCTGATAAAGTTGATTTTGCAAGCGTATTTTGTACTTTTGAACCTGTGTGATCTAACATCCAAATCCAAAGCAGTTTTGGCCAGATCTACAGGAACCCGACGCTTCACAGTCTTCGGAGACGCTTACTTGTTTTGTTTGAATGTCTAGGCGGTTAGTTTGATCATAACTGATTCGAATACCAGTGAACGATTGATTTTCTACGAAGTCAGAGATGCTAATCTAAAATTATTAAAAACTACATGTTCGGATCAAAGTTAAGTTTGATACATGAGAACTTTTCAACTTTGAGACAACTTTCGCTTAGTGATTTAGAAGTGGTGTTTAGCGGTAATCAGTGGCAGCGCATAATGAATGGACTGGTACGGAATATTTGGAGAGAGGGACAAGACAATGGAACAAAACATTCCAAGTCTGGATTACCATAGGCAACCATGGAATTAGCAGTAGTGACATGCAGAAAAATGTTTTTCACAAGAAATTAGCGTAAACGAAATAGGGGAATCGCATAATGCAAAGTTGAGTTATATATATATATATATATATATAATATCTGCCAACACAAATTCAGCAACCTTATTACTGACGTCCCAGTAACCCCTACTGTAAAAGGCAGTTGGATCAGAAGCAACTTCCTGTGTCCTAATCAGGAACCGCTCAACCAAGTGAAATCCTCCAACGTCAGGCAAATGCTCACCATAATAAATGCTCGCACATCCAGTTTCGTACCTATTTAACCAAACAAACTGCTCCATACTGAATAGTCTTATCACGATGCTGTCCATGAGGGTAGGTAAAAGATCAAGATAATACAATACCGGCCACTTTTGAGCCACGACATAGCAATCCAATCGAAACATCTATATTCCCCTGAGTTGGTGTTGACACCCGCTAAAGCCGACAACTTTAGTGTCAAATCTACAACGCGTTATTTGTGTGCTACGAAGGAGAATGAAAGATATGGAAAGAGTACTTACCAAAAGCATTAATAATTAAGGTAAAAACAACAAGTGCATAACTACTATTTAGATGGATCTTGTAAGAACTCTATAAGCCTATCTTACTACGTGCTTGTCTGTTCTTCTGGCATTTTTGAGCTGCTTGGAAGTTATTACCACAACTCGTCTCCCAGTAATTTACTATCAGAACCTCAGCTCTCAGGACATAGAGGAGCAGAAAATTCTGTACCTAACGGATGATGAATTTTAGTAGTGAAGTCTGTTGGGACGCAGACTTCTCACAACTCCTTGAACACAATTTCATGCAGAGTCCAAATAGATTTTTTATCGATGCTGTTCGAGGTAAACTCATATGAGTCTAAAAAATTTAAAATGGTAGTCTTATTAATTCGGCACTAATCTAAATTTCTAAGTGGTGTTCTTTCCACTTTTGCACCTTTAGATAGTAAACATCATTCAGTTCTAAACGGCAACCACACCTCGAATGCATTGTTTGATCCGACAGCCAGACATTCTACTGTATTACATGCGATATAACAGAACACATCTAATTCGAGTGTATTTCCTCGTGCATTTGCATACTTGTGGTGCACGAGTTCCGTCATCAGCCGTTTTCAGTGAAGTGATACATGATGAGAAAAAATCTTTCGCAAAAGTTTGGGAATTTTCATCCCACTAGTCCCATTTATAGAGGAGCACTGACTGTCCTGCTCTGTGCATCTCCCATTTGTGGCCGAACTGAGCGAGCATAAATGTAGGTCATTATGACAACTACAACGGCTAAATAAACAGCATGCTAAGGCATTTCTTATTGGTATTTATTAGGTCTATGCTTAAGTATTCCACAGTTGATGAAGTTAGTTTTCTTCCTTGCACTTCCCAGGCCTGACTGAATAATCCCAGACAAACACTAACGTGCAGAAAAACTACAAGCAGAATCTACTTGCAAATACATGCACTCGCAGATGACTTACTTCATCATCCCCATCGGATTTGTTGCCCATAAAAACCAAGGAACTGCAAACAAGAAATTATTATTGTCATTCTTCCATTTACTTCACAAGACTAAAAAGCCCCATCTTCGAATGCTGCAATCTTTCGATAAACCGCCTGCTGAGGAAGGGCTTGCCATGAAGATCGAAGTTACTTGGGTTTTTAAGAGATAAAAAGTGATGATTTCGCTCCCGCCTTGCCCTTCTGTGGACTCGTTCCACCGTGGTGCCACCGTCTCTCGTGAAGATAAATACCAGATTACTCCTGGAGGCCAGAGATGTGTTACTGGGTAAGTTCCTGGGTTGCGGATAAGGGAACGGCCCCCAGCCAGGTGCTTAGCCGTGCATAAAGTAAGCCCAAGCTCATCGGATAAGTGGTCGCGGACAATCAGCGGCAGTGTTGAGAATATGGTGGATTTTCACTTGGCAAACGTTCTCAAAAACGTAGCACAAGTGACCACTGGTAGCATTGCGATGTGGCGAGTGTGGCCACTCAACCAAATAAGGCCGCTGTCCCCTTGTCGTGTTCCACTCACCCGAGGAGATTTTCCAGAAGAGATGTATGAACCGATCAAGTGTCTACCAGATCATCTTCCGCCTTAGAAAAAGTGCCTAGCCTCGTAGAAGCTAGAAATGCATTCTCAAATGAAAAGATCGATGCTCGAATGAGAGACACAGTAGTACAAAAGCCTACAATGCATGCAACCACGATTACGGCTGCTCCTCGCATGAACGATTCTAGCTCTTCTCTCAGTTGCAAAGCAACCTTGTACCGCGCACAAATATTTGTTCCCGTACTAACTCGTGCTATTCCTCCTCTTACCAGCATATTTCCTTAAATCCTTCGGGATCTGCAGTCAACCATGATAGTGGTAGTGTCACTGAAATAAGTTTTGTCCTTGTTCCGTCACGTTCTCTCTCAGATAGTATGCAAATCTCACCGAGCCCACTTCTTCGTCACCAAAATCCCTTTAACTAGTCATATTCAACATGCGGACACCGAGGCGTGTAGGTCGATAGGGGTGCCAACCTCGTCCACTGACGACCATAGCCATCGATGTTAGCTGTATCCAGGGCAGTGGCATTCAACAATCAGGTTTTAGCTTTCAACGGTTTTTGGTAAAATTGACGATCTGACTCAGCGGATTACATGCAATCTCAACACAAGCAGACTCACTGTGATACTTTAAAGGGCAACACTTTGTGCAGATGTTGGAAAGCTTAGGT